>CATIWO010068964.1:0-19517 GCA_949673435.1 Macaranga tanarius | reverse complement strand
AAAGTGGAAGTTGACTTTAATTTTTAAATGTTGGGCATATGTTGATTCCGTTGTAGATACTTTAGAGAATTCATAACAATGGCCATTTTGGAAGTATCTAAATGTCCTAATTGAACAAGATGTACACTATAAATAGTGCAGCAACAAGGCAATAAAAATTCAAAAATTATAGAGTTGATAGAAATGGATTTGGGTTCTAAAAATCAGATTCCAGTCATCAATCTTTCAAGAATTTCACCAAATTGTGATGGAGGAACCCAAGAGTGGCACCATTTGTGCAAGAGGGTTAGGGAGGCTTGTGAAGCTTTTGGATGTTTTGAGGTGGTTTATGATCAAATATCTTAGCAATTGAGAGCTCATACATTTTCAATGACAGGGCAAGTTTTTGAGCTACCATTGGAGACAAAGCAGAAGAATTTTCATCCAAAGCCTTATCATGGCTATGCTGGGCAGTATGCTATAGCTCCCTTGTATGAGAGCTTAGGCATTGAAGATGTCTCCAACTATGATTCACTCATGCTTTACAGAGCTCATGTGGCCTCATGGACATAAGCAATTCTGGTAAGTAATTTACAATGAACACTTGATTCTTCTCTTGTACATGAATAAAGATACTAAATAATTTTTGAGTTCATTGATTTAAACTTGAAAGGCAAGTTCTAATTCAACATCATGCAGCCAAATTATTAGCTCCGTGATGAAGCAAGTCGATGAGCTAAACTGGTTGATACAGATGATGATTCTTGATAGCCATGGCTTGGGAGAAAAGTTGGAGTTGGTGATGGAATGCAAGACTTTGTTGAGGATGATGAGATACAAAGCCCCACCAACAAGAGAATGCATGAATGGACTCCATGCACATACCGATAAGCCTATGTGTACTCTTGTGTTTGAGGAACAAGTTTCAGGACTTGAAGTTGAAACCAAAGACGGAGAATGGATCAAATTGTTCCCATCTCCTTCTTCCTTCATCCCTGTCGTTGGAGATCCTCTCATGGTAATGGTGTTTTAAATTTTTCTGTCCCTGCCATTATTTAGAAGTTAAACACTGAACTGTACCATGCAAATGCATCTGCAGGCATGGAGTAATGGAAGACTGCATGCAGCCAATCACAAAGTGATAATTAGTAGATGAAAGATGTTGAAGGCATTCGATTACATGGACTTCTTAAGATTTTATTCTTTCATATTAGATGTACCAACTACCAAGTGTTAATGGCTGCTTTAGCACACATTTGTGTTATGATATATTAATCAATAAGTTTTGTTGATCATTGCAATTTTGCCAGCTACTAATCTGAGGATCACAATCCTGAGGATGCTTGCATTTACATAAAGCAAAAAAAAAATAAAATAAAATACAAGTATACATTTATCGGTAAACAATACAAATGTTGAAAGAAGTAGGGGGGAAGCCGAAATGATCAAGTGACCATGAGTCCATCAAAAAACCAGCCTATGGATGAAAGAGCATATACTTGTTAACAGGGTACAAAACATTACAAGACACAAACTGCCCAATAAGCTTGAACATTGATCAGTAAGTTAAACAGCAGGTTTATGTAACAGATACAACAACGAAGGTTAGTGTCTGGGGTTACAAGGGACCTGAAATTGAATAGAACACAAAACAGCCACAACGACTGACAAAAATACACAGAGCTAAAAGCATTTAAAATGGCAATGATTAAACGCTTGGAGGGATAGTCATATTATTTCCACAGCTTGACAAACTTATCATGACTGGCAGAAGCGACTACTCCTGTCACAGGTGATACAGCCAGGGCAGCAATTAGGCCTTCATGAGCTGATAGAGTCATAGTCTTGTTCTCAGTCATGTTCCAAAGCTCCAAAGACTGCAGCAATGCCAATAGTGGGAAATCAGTAATGGGAACCTTGTGACAATGATAATAAATTTAGCGTACATTTCATTGTAGAACAGGTACAATTGAAAACCGCTAGGCAAAAGCCAAGACCAATCACCATAAAGCAAATGAGTAAAGCACAAACTACGAAAATTAGATAGTTAAACAAGATATCAGTCTTGATTTACGATGAATGAAAAAAGAGAATCAGGAAAATGCTTTGTTTGTTTAGAGTTCGTGCCAACACTGATGCAGACATCATTATCAGGGGGAAAGCACCCCATACATAACATAACATGCAAAAGCTATAAAGCAATCAAGCAATTGCTGAATCCAACAGTGGAAAATATGCATCATAAACATCCATATTGCCAACACAAAGTGAAGCTGCATACAACAATAAATATTAAAATAGGTGCACAGAGAAAAGCATTCAAAGTTACTTGCCTGGTAACAACCAATGACTAATAATGAAGGATATACAGGGTGAAAAACACAGGAATGGAATTTGTTGCCATTACAGCTCAAGTCATGAACACAGTCTCCCTCACTTCCTGATCCCAGTCTCCATACTCTGACAGAATCCTCACTGACAGATGCTAAATACTCACCAGCAGGATCCCAACACACAGAATGGATTGGCTTAGTATGTCCCTACAGTCAATGCACAATCAAAGGAGGCTTAGCTATGTTGAAGTAAGGAGAGAACAGGAAAATATATCAGCAAATCATGAGCAATAACTTAACAAAAGAATCTAGATTAGTTTGAACAAATAAAACGAGACAATTAACCAAGCCAAGCACAGGGGTTATGCCAGCCCCTCTTTGATACAAAATAGGCTGCCCCATGCCATCTGTAATCGGTGAAGTCAGTGGTTAGAGTTAGAGGAGAGCGAGAAGCAAGAAACCAACATCATCTGCCTGGTTTAAAGTCAACATAGATGAGAGAAAATTTGAACTAACCTGTAATGAATGCCGGCAAGCTTGAGTCTCAACATCCAATATAGATACAACATTCTCAGCAGCTGCAGCAAGATATCTTCCCACACGAGGCTGAAATCTCATCTGGGCCGTACCACCCTAATTCACACAAATAAAAAAATAAATAAACCAGATGCGTAAACAAAACAAAACAAAAAAAAATCAAAGTCCACCATTCTATCTCTGGCATCATAAACCATATAATCTAGAAAATCTACCTTGAATACTCTTGAACAACTACCATTGTTAATACTCCAGTATCGTATTTCACCATCCCCATCGCAAGAGCAAATGAGATCATCCTTACTTGGGTGGAAGTCTAATGACATGACAGAGGCAGAATGTCCCGTAAAAGTACGTAATGAGTAACTAGGCTGCAAAACCATTCCGCATATAATTTTGTCAATGAAGCAACATCAAAGTCATTCAAGAACTCTCAGTTGAAAATTAGATCCTGTGACCGGTCCACAAAGAAACAGATGAGCGCTCAACAGAAAATTAGAAACTTTTCTGCAAACTAATATGAATATGAGCAGGATAAAGTTCATTCACCGTGCAGATATAATTATAGTTTTCTGACAAAAATTTTTCATATATTTATCAAATTTTGTTGGCAAGAATATTTCTAATGAGAAAAAACAGAGTGGATACTGTCGCATCAGTGAATAAAGCTTAGAACTGTTTGTATGCTGACAATTACTTTACTGTGGATTTTCTTAATCACCCTCAGTGGACCCAACTACTGCCTGCTAAGCTCAAATCTCAAAGCTACATATGTATTTAGGTTCTAACTCTTGCTTCAACAGATAAAGCAATTATAACTTCAACCAACAGCCCCTAACAGTCTCATAGTATCACATATCTACAATTACATGTTAACAATCAACACTGGTAATGGTATACAGCCACCTTCTGTTTTTTGTACAGAACCAATATGCATTTCAATCACCTCAATACATGTTCTAAATGAGAAATTAGTACTGGAAAAGAGAACTTGCATTCGTATCTTTTGCTTATGTTCCCAAAATTGCAAAAAATGCACCATAACTCAAACTCACTAGAAACATGAACTTTCTTTCACCTTCATATTGCTAAATTGCATATAACCAATTTTGTCCCGCAACCAATCAAATGCCAACAAAGATAAGGGGAAAAAAAAAGTTTAATATAAAGGTAATTCATTTTTTCTAACTCATCCAACATGAATATAGATATGTGCTATTGCAAATGAAGTTCATGATTAAACATGATCCCATTATGGGAAGGAAAAGACAAGGCAAGATTTGGAAGTGAAAATTAAGAAGCTAAAAATGGAAGAAAATGCATACTAACATTTTCAGCATCCCAAACTCTAACAGTTTTGTCAAATGAAGAAGTGGCAAGGCGTGGCATGCTTGGACTAAAACGGACATCTGTAATCAATGCTGAGTGTTCTTCAAGTGTAGTTTTAGGCTTTAAATTTTCCGTGTACCACAATACAGCCTGTATCAAAAATCATCAAGCAAATGGTTTGACATTCAAACGTTAGAAAGTATGATCAAGCAATCTACTGCATATCATTTCTTTTTCTTTTCCATTTTCTAGATAAAGCAGATAAAACAACAATCCACTTGTTTGGACAATTAAATCGGACCTTAAAATGATTCAATGGAAACTCCATAAATATCATTGTGCATAAGAAATTAGAAAACAGTTGTTGCCTCATTTTGATACCCTATAGTCTAATTATTTTTTTTATATACTTGCCTTTTTATCATGCCCACCACTGGCCAGCAGTTTTCCATCCGAAGAGAAATGGCAACAGATTACTTTGCTTGTACTTGCTCTAACAGAACTTACTTCAGTAAATGTGAACCCTGTGATCAAGAGTAAAATTTACACTCAAAGTGAATCATGGTATTCACATAGAACCTCATTTTGTTTTTATATATCCATATCAACTTTTTCATCCATGTTCATTGTCAATATCTTTGAAATGATAAATCATAAATATATACATCAGCCAAAGAAAAATTAGTGAGAAGAAGATGTATCATTGTCAATAACAGTGGTAATGACTTATCTGCAAATGATGACATTACTATTGACATAAAATAACAATAACTGCTCAATCAGCATTTGCACACCTTTGCTGACATCTATACGAGGAACTGTATCTCTAGGATCAGTGTCATCATGGGATAAAAAAGAATCAACATTATCCTCAAGGGATCCATCTTCCACAAATCGATCCATGTCAGCCTGCAATTCAAGATCCTTATCATCCCACTGCCAAAATGGAATGCCAATGAGAATTCAAGCAAGGAATTTCCAATTCCTTTACTAACACAAAAATAAAAGCAATGTGCTAACCAACTGATTTGGCGGAGATGTAAGAGTGCCAGTGCCATCTGTGCCAAACATCACTAGAGGCTTACAAGAACTACCACTGCGTGGCAAAGAAGGCATTGACATCACATCTCCAGGGGTTTGAGTTGAAGGCGTTGAGGGTGCTGAACTTGGGGAGGGTCCTGCTGTATTTGCAGTTCCAGAGCTATTGGCAGGACCTGAAGAAGATACTGGCTGTTTTCTCTTTCTCCCAGTCTGGTTTTTTGAAACCTTAAATTGGAACAAGGAAAACCATGTTAGAAATCTGTCCAACACATTTATACATTATGGACCAAAACCCAACAAGGTTCCAACATATTATGGATAAGATTGGACATTGATGAAACATACTGACTGCTTCCAAGAGATAAAGTAAAATTTAGGAAGCCTAATTTTTTAGGCACTTTAAAACATTCACCAAACTCAAGAGGGGGGAAAAGAAAAGAAAAATGATTTTCTGAGTTACATTTCTATGAATGCTAAATTGTAATATTTGATCTTTTATCTATTCTGTATGTGTATTGTGTGGAACATACAGACAAAATATTACGAGGATTTTACATGCACTCTCATGTTGGAAGAAGTAACTTGTAAGAGTAAGTGCAAGCTTGTGTGGAACAAAAACTGAGCGCATTCTATTAAAACAAGTTCAAATAATATATCTAGAAATTTAACAGCTAATAGGGTACCAGATGGACAGCATCTGAATATAAATGCATTAAAGGCAACCAAAAAAGACAGACCTGATCATTTCCTCGAAAAGAGTTGGACATGCTGCCATCTACTGTGACACTACCAGCACCACCCATCTTATCTTGCTGATGAAGATTGTGACTTGAACTCTGTGACTGCTGATTTGAAAGAGCATGCTGCTGAAGCTGTGGTGGCTGCTGTGGATTACTATTCTGCAGCTGCTGCTGTTGTTGCTGCTGCTGTTGTTGCTGCTGCTGTTGATGCTGCTGCTGCTGCTGCTGCTGTATTTGGGCCATTTTTAACTACAGCAAAGGAAAATATCAGAAAATGACAAGAAAATTATGAGAATGCAGTAGCACCTAAATGGAAACAAAAAAAAAATAGACGAACCTTAATTAGCATATCTGTATCTCCACGAGGCAAGAGAGAACCACCAGCTTGTAAAGGAGACCCAACATTTGGAACTACATCGCCAACAGGGTTTGCAAGTCCATCCTTACCAAGCCCCCCCATACTCCTGTTGTTCCAAAGCAATCTGAATCTTCTATTCTCATCACTGGCAGATGGTGATGTTAAATTTTGCTGTGCAAGCATAAGCTGTTGGTGTTGCGGCGTCAACATCTGAAGTTGATGAAAGGGCTGAGGAGCCGGTATAAAAGATTTTGGTTGCTGAAGAAGCCCAGAACGGAGCTCCAGTCCCTGACAACGGTGTCAACAGGTTAAACAAATCAAAGCACACACGCACACATACATATAAATGTTTGTATACATGCACTCAAAAAATAAAAACTGGAGCAGAAGAAGAACAATTCGCAACAAAAAGAAGACCCCTGGCAATATTATATCTATATTTATAAACACAAGTACACATTAACCAACAAAAAGACTCACAGTGAGCGGCCACCCTTTTAGAGTCAAATTGTTACCACCTTGATTTGATCCTGAAACAACAAGACCTTACATTTCAGCCACACAAAATCTATAAGTCTGGGAAAACTGCAATAATTATGAGAGTGATTCAAGATTCAGGTTCATTTGTACCACAAGTGAATTGATTGTTTCCTTAAAACACACAATGTGTTGCACATGCTTGAACAGGTAAAAAGGATGAGCAGAAAGTACCAGGAATTCCTATTAATGATGCCTCTGGACCAGCAGCCCTGGGATTTAGAACTGGGTTGATCTCACTCTTGATGTCCTGATTCCAGACAAAATTTAGAACAGAAAAGTAACAGAAAATGTCAAAATTATGAGATCACTTCTGTGAGATCCATACTGGTGTGGACACTGGAAGTTGTTGGTTCCTAGCCTGAATCTGTGGGGATATTCCACCAGTTGTACCATGCAACACTTGCCTGAAATTAAGAAGCACAACTGGCTATAAGACTGTAAAATAAAAGCCTCAGAAGGGTAAGATGTTATTCGAACAACAGAATCTTAACAAGTCCAATTTGTTTTTGGTAGCATTTAGCGCCTTTCATTTAAATGCTGCATATGAAATAATTTTATTTCATCTAAGTGTTAAAGGTAAAATGAAAAAGAAAAGCACCCTGAAGGCTGGCCAGTTGCTGCAGACTTCAATATTGAGGCATGATTTTGATCCAAATGCTGGCCTACGTTCTCACCAAATCTTTGCTGCAAACAGTTTGAAATATGGTTAAGCCAAGTTATCCGCCCCACTTCAAAACTTAAAAAAGGCAATCAAGGTACCTTCATGGTTGCATCATCTAAGGAATCCCTTTGAATTGGTAGTTTTAATCTTTCTTCATACATCTTTGTTGCCAAGGCATTTGCAGTTCCAGGGTTTTGGCGCAGGAGAGGATCATTAGCCACAAGGCCATTTGTAGTACCATTTAGGAGGTGGCTGCCATCTCTCCGCTGTTGTTGCTGTTGCTGGGGAGGCTGTTGTTGCTGTTGTTGTTGCTGCTGCTGCTGTTGCTGCTGCTGCTGCTGCTGCTGCTGCTGCTGCTGCTGCTGCTGCTGCTGCTGCTGTTGCTGCTGCTGCTGAGCATGCCTTTGTAACAGGAGCTGTTGCATCTGCAGTTGCTGCTGTTGCTGCTGCTGCTGCTGATGCTGAGGTGGTTGAGCTTGCTGCTGCTGTTGTTCCCGTGCTTTAATCAACTGAGTCTGAAATTTTAATATGTTACAACATAATAAGCAGCATTGACTGTTGAAGTTATCATACCAAGACCTTAAATAAGTGTCTCGTGTTAGGTTAAGCTTTACAATGATGTCCTACAAGACATCTGTGTGTTTCCGTATGTTATCTTTAAGATGTCCTAAAACTATAACTGAAAAGCTATCAGGTTTTGTTTCTTAATGACTAAACTATTGGCCATTAAAATACCAGAGGATTTATATGGGTTACATTTTAACGAGCCAATAGACAAACCTACGGGAACCAGGGATAATAGTTTTGCATTTAGCAACCCTCAAAACATTGATTTCTTAAATTTCACACGGGTCAGTGATGGTGGTGGTGGTGGAGCACCAGGATGCTTGAAACTGCCAGACTGCGAGTACACTGCCTTGTATGAAGATCATCACTTCCCGTACTCGCTTTAGCACCCTCATCATGTACAAATAAAGCTTTTGAGATAAATGATAGATGAGATATGGGCACAAAAGATTAAACCAACCTCAATATAAGTTGCTGCAACCTCTGAGTGTTTTTCATTAGTCCTAGCAATAAATATGTCCCAAAAAACAGACCACCATTCAAAGAGAAAGCCTCCAGGTGCATCAATAGCTGGAAATCCAGGATCAAAATTTAAAAGCAATCAACAAGCAAGAAACAGGCTTTTGAAGACCAATAACATAAATTTGTGTATTTCCCCGAACCATAACTCCATATACCTACCTACAGGATCAGATGATACTTTTCCCTCAGCTTGAAAAGCCAGAGCAGAAGCCTTCAAATCTCTTTTCACTAGGTAATCATGGATATACACATCTAACCTGTTTATATAAAAAATATGTCATGTCACTAATGAAGGCAAAAGCCAAAAGGAAAATAGAAACTTTACCAGGCATAACAGCAACAAACAAGCTTAGCAGAAAAACAAATAAATAAATAAACCTAAAATTTTCATCCAATTAGATAAAACCGAGTCAAGAAAATTGATGAATTAAAATGAAAAATCAGACCATATGGTATAGCTCTAAATGAAAAAGAAAGGCAGTAAATATCAAACAACCCAAGTACAGAATCTTAGCTTATCAGCTAACGGAGAATGACAATACAGGTGGCCAGCATACAAAGTAGGAATTCAGATACTTAATATCAAACAATCACCAAACCAACAACAAAAACTAGCTCTGAAAAAGGTCCAAACCATCCATAAGCTTGAAAAAGGAATATAAAACCCTAGAACAACAATGTGAATGCAAATATGAAACAACAGCTTGAAAAAGAACAAAGCTTTTAAGTCCAAAAAACTAGAAGAAACTGCAATACCCAGAAAATTCCAGCTACCCAAAAACACAAATCAAGAAAAGCACATAACATAACATAACATAGTAAAACAACATAACAAAAGAGTTGATCAAAATAAAAAGAGGAAAAGAAACCCATGTAGAAAATTGTAATAACAAGAAAAGAAAATGAATAAAACTTGCAAAAGAACTTACATTTTATCAGCTTCCCAGTTGGTTTGAGACATGTTGTTGAATCAATAAGCTGAAACAACCAATTTTTCTTCCAATAATGTTCAAAAAGAAACTAGCTTTGTATTGCAGAGCTCTCTTTTCACCTCAAAACTTTCAACCCATAAATTAACATGTCACCAAAATTTCAGCTACAACAGAAATAAAAATAACAAAACAAGCTTTTAAATACAACCCATGAACACAAACACAAAGAAACACTCTTTGAACAAGAAATGAAGAATCAATAACAAGTATTAGAAGCTAAAGTTGTAATCTTTTTTAGCATAAGAAAAAGTTTCTTAATTTGAGGGAAAAAAAAAAAAAACTAGAAAAGGAAAGATTGATAGAGGGTACCTACAAAAAAAAAAATTAAAAGTTTAATTTGTTGGTGAAAATTTCTTTTTTTTATTTAAAAATTATATAAATTTTTTTTTTATTTCTGTAGCTTTTGGTTGGATTGAAGCTGCTGCTGCTGCTGCTGCTGTTGTAGATATCATAATGGCTTTTTGGATGAGTAAAATTACAGGAAAAACCCTTACATCTTATCAAATTTTAAGTCTAAGCCACCGGCTTATTCTCAACTTCACTGCTAAAATGACTCAAATAGCCTTCCATGTAAGCATAATTACTGAAAATAGACTGCATTGGTTTTGTATTAGACGAGATTTGTGAAAGGAGATAAATGTAAATTTACATTCCTTCTTTTTAATTGCCTTTTCACTGTAGACACTTGGATTTTGTCTTATTTATATATCAACCACAAAACTTTCTAATTTTCTACAATATGCCCCAAATACTTTTTATGCATTTTTTTAAGCCCTCGTCGGCTGGGGCAGACCGGCAGACAAAGAGCCGTATGAATTATTACATTTGTCAAATGATGGTTAGTAGATTTTATGGAGACTTCTTGAAAGAATGTCTGTATTGAAAATTGGAATTTTTTTAACAGATTTATTAAATTCATCATTTAAAATATATGTAGAATAATTTTTAAATGCAGCAAAGAAAAAAATCAAAACAGCTAAATATATTTATATATTAATGTAACTTTCAATTTTTTAGTAAGTAGCATATGTTAATATTCATGAAGTTGTAAGTTAGAATTTTATTAAAAGTTTGTGGTTTAATAATATAATAACATAATTAAAATTTTAAATACGAGATAAAAAAAAAATTGTTGTTCTCGTTGGTATTTTGGATATGGTCTCTCAACTTTTAATTTTTATAGAATAATTGAAACCATAATATCTATATTGACCAAAAAAAACTGTTCACAAATACATTCTCAAATTCATCTATGGGTGAACAATAAATATTTAGAAACTTATTAAAATTAAAAAAAAAAGTTGAATAAAACTGTTATCGACAAAAATATTATATATATAAGAAAAAAAAAAGTTCAAGGGGTTTTCCACAAACTTGTGGAAGACTTTTTTTTGAAATATGGGAGACAAAATGAATGTTAATTAAACATATGATCTTCAAATGAGGTGGTATATAATTTTGTCAATAAACATGTTAACATATATGCAATCTTTTATTCTTTATCTATATGTCATGTACCAAGTTTAAATCAAATCCAAGTCAATTTGTAACAATTTTTACATTGGTGCAATTTTCCCCATTTTTTCCTACTAGATATCATGAGAAATGTGAATTTGAAAATTCCTCATTAAATATTTTATATATTTTAAAATTATTTCAATAATATCAATTAAAAAAGCATCATTTTTTTTCTTTTACTGGCATAGATAATTAATGTTATGGCTAAAGTGACAGTTCACCCCTGAACTATCATTCAAGGTGCAATTAACTCCAAAATTAACTTTTTGGACTAATTAGCCCAAAAAGATTATAAATTGGGCAATTCACCCCAAATTCAAGAACGTGAATGACTCTTGCCTACTATAGCAAGTGAATATATAAACAAATATCAAAAATAATTTTTTTTTCTTTTTAATCTTTCTTCCCTTTTGATAGAATTAGTTTTATCATCTTAATTTTAAACAATAAAAGTTATGTATTCAACGTTGTTGCTGACTTCACCCAACACCACCGCCAGCACCATTCATCACGAATATCATCCACCGCCAGCAAAAGCCAACACCACCATAATTAGTAACAACACCATTAACACCATAAACCACCACCATACGAACCCACTATTATCATTAACAATACTATAACAAAATTTACCCCCATCGCCTAACAACCATATTACTTTAAACAACCATTATCATCAATTACACTACCAATAAAATTTATCACCACCACCACCACCACCTAAAACCCAATAATCAACAATACCACATCCATCTAAATTTACCACCATCATCCAATGTCATAATTATTGACAGTGGCACTACTAACAAAAAAAAAAAAATCGCCACCACCCAAAAACCACCACCATCTGAAACCAACATCAACAACACTGTAGATATTAAATTTAACACCACCACCTCCACCTCTATGATAAATAACATTAAATGACCACCAAAGGTTATTGATTTTATCACATGAGTTTTAATCATATACCTAGACTTACCCTTATCTTGTGGGTCTTATAACCATATCTCAAGGTCATCTGACCTTGGATTGCTTCTAGAGGAGGTGGGTTGGTGAGTGGAGGATATAGCATGGATTGACATTGCTGAGATCCCGCAAGAGGTTTAATAAAATTGGAAAGAAAAGAAAAGAGGGATCTAGTGTCGACGATGGAAGCAATTATAAAACTATTTCAACGATGGACTTATGAGGATGAAGTAGATAGAGGAGATGGCTAGGAAGGGCTTAGATCGCATAGAACGTTGATGGTGATTGGATAGAGATGTTTTGTAACAATAAAGGGTTTTTTTTCCTTATATTTGGATAAATAATTCACTTTTAGTTTTGATATTTTAAATAAATATTATTTTTATTTTCAAATTTTTGGTGTTGTTTTTAATAAAATTATTTTTTAAAATAATTTTTTTTTTATCTTTTTAAGAGAGTTTCTTACACTCTTTTTTTTTTTTAATGAGAATTTGGGGTGAATTGCTTCAAATTGTAATATTTTTGGGCTAATTAGTCCAAAAAGTTAATTTTGGAGTTGATTGCACCTTAGATGATAGTTCAGAGGGTAAATTGCCACTTTAGCCTTAATGTTATTGTCAAAGTTTTCGCTTGACATATGACCGTTTACTTGTAATACTGTTTTGGAAGTACTTAATTGTCTTTATAAATAAAGTCATTGTATGCTACTATTCTTTAAATAAAGGAATAAGGTACAAATTCAACCATCAACTTCACTTCAAAATTTACAATTAATCTTAATGTTTTTTTTTTTGTCTCATTTGGACCTTAATATAGTAAAATTTAGTAATATTAGACCCTTATTTAAAGAATTATTGCAATTAAGTTCTAAAAATCAAATAAAAATTTAACTTTAACACTAATTAATAAAAATTAGTTCCAATAACAATAAGAATTGATGAAATTACTTTCAAAATATATATTTATGATGTTTCTAATTTTAAAAAAATTTTAAATTAATAAAAATATACTTTTTTAAAATTTATAAAAATTCAAAGAAAAGTAAAAAATATTTTTTATAGACCTAAAAAATTTCAAAAATTTAAAAATGTTATAATCAAGTGATATACATACAAAAAAAAGAATTAGAAATTTTGTATGCACTTATTAAATTTTTTTAAAAAAATTAAATCTATACAAAATTTTAAAAAAATTAATAAGTGTATATAAAATTTATATTTCTTTTTATTTAATGTATATCACTTTATTGTAAGATTTTTAAATTTTTCAAAAATTTTTAAGTCTATAAAAAAAAATTTTAACTTTTCTTTGAATTTTTAAAAATTAAAAAAAAATATATTCCTATAAATTTAAAATTCTTTAAAAAAATTAGAAATATCATAAATATGTGTTTTGAAAGTAATTTCATCAATTCTTATTGTTATTCACACTATTTTTTTTAATTGATGTTAAAGTTAATTTTTTATTTTTTTGGAACTTAATTGCAGTAATTCTTTAAAAAAATATCCAATATGACTGAACTTTACGAGATTAAGGTCCAAATGGGACAAAAAAAAAAAGGTATAATACAAACTTTGGGTCGAAGTTCAGGGTCCAATTTGCACCTTATCCCTTAAATAAAAACTACCGGCTTTTTGCTATGGTGCAAATATTTGTATTTATACAAATGAAATTACAACCGTTAGATTAATTTTTATTTAATTATAATCATTGATTATTTTGGTGTATCAATACTTGTAAAATATATCAATAATTATAATTAATTAAATTTTAATTTAACGGTCTTAATTCTAGTTGTATAACTATAGAATGACTCAAAACTACCACACAAATATATATTAAACATATTTTTTTGAGTCATTCTACAATACAAATAGTTGTATTTATACAACTAGAATTAAAATTGTTAGATTAAAATTTAATTAATTATAACTATTGCTCTATTTTACATGTATTGATACACCAAGATAATCAATTATTGTAATTAAATAAAAATTAATCTAACGGTTGTAATTTCATTTGTATAGATACAAATGTTTGCACTATAATGAAAGCTTTTTTTTTAAAAAAAAAAAAACATAGAAAATTGGAGAAAAGGGAGTTTTAAATTCAAATTTTTTAAATTATTTTTGAAGCACAGTAGCACACACGTATTTCTATTTTCTGTAGTAAAGTTTTGATTAATTATAATTATTTAACCATTAATTTTTATACCAACACGATTTAGAATTATTATATTAAATTTGTAATTTACTAAATTTATACTCATAATTTTTTAAAAAATTAGCTTTTTATCTATTATCTAATATTGGATTCTGATTCACGACTTTTTTATTAAAAAACAACTTATCACACTAATAATTAAAAAATACATATTATTAATAAATTTTATAATATTAATTTAGATATTTTCAACAAAATAATTATCGAGTTATGCGTTGTTAATCTAATGGTTAAAATATCATGAGACATTTGATTTCATCTGGGATCAAATCTTTTTTTATAATAATGGCCAAAAAAATTGTTGAAACTATTTACAAAAGTAAATGCAACAATAAAAGAAGAAAAAAGAAGATAACCAAATTATTATTATTATTATTATTATTATTTTGTCGTTTGACCCAAAACAAAACTCGTACCTTGTAGACTATCTTTTTCACTTTTTGTCAGCTTTTTTTTTTCCCCTCCATGGCCTCTTATTTATTTTCTTCTATAACTGTAATTAATTATTGGAAGCCAATAATTTTTTTTATTATCTCTCATCTATTAATACTGATAAAAATTATTATTTTTACATTAGAAATTTATAATGAAAAACTTATTTCATTGCATAGTTTATTCATTTTGGTTTTACTGAACTTTTCATAAGTAAAAAAGTTATATTTTAAATCTATTTTTATATTATTTTTAAAATCATGATTTTTGCTTTTGTGCTTATTATTCTTAAATACTAAGTTTTTTTAAATAAATAATTTTACATAAAAGTGTAAAATTATTATTTTTTAATTAATTTGAAAAATATAATTTACTTAATTATTATTATATAATTATATAATACTCTACAAGTGAACTCGATGTAGAACTATTAAAAAAAACAATAGAATGCTCAGCTAATTTGTTTATCTTTTTCTCTAAAACAGAAATAGAAATATGTTAGTATTGTAATATTTACAAAAATAAAATACAATATTGATTTTAGGTAAAATACAAATATCTAAGTCAAAACATAATATTTTAAAAATATGATTTTTTTTAATCAAACATAATCACGCATGTTTTCTAAAATATGAACTCTTTATTTATTTTTACTTTATTTTATATTATTTTCTTTCTCAGCTTTTTCTTTTTCATCTCTTCATTTTTATATGTTTCTCCCAAATCAATCTTTTATTTTTCTCACAAACCAATCACTAATCATAAAATAAATCCCACTAACAATTAATTTCCAGCAACAAAAAAGATCAAACGATTATGATATTTTGTTTTCTTATTCTTCCTCTTCTTTTTCTTTTTTTGATTTTATGTTTGTATTTGTGGTGCTATGAGTGTTGATAAAATTTTGCCAATTGATGGTTTCTTGTTGTTTTGATGGAGTGAGTGTTAAATTTTTTTATAGGCATTTGGGTAATTGTTAAATTGTATTTTTTTCTAGTTTTATTTTAAAATTTTGTGTTTATAGTGTTATGAGTGTTGATAGATTTTTGTCAATTGATACGTTTTTTGTTGATTTTGTGAATGTGTATGTTGTGATGTTATGTATTATTTTTTGGTTGCTAAAGTTTGTTTATGATATTGTTTTTGAGGTTGTTTTCTGATTTGTGTAGGAGGTTATTTTTGGTTTATTTTTGGGGTTGTTTTTGAGGTTGTTCGAGCTTGTTTTCGGTGTTATTTTTTTTTATTGTTTGAGGTTGTTTTTTTGTTGTTTCTGAAGTTTTTTTTTTGTTTTGTTTTTTTGGGTTGTTTTTTAATGTAATTTGAGGTTGTTTTCTAGTTTGTTGTAGATTATTTTTTGGGTTGTTTTATACTATTTATTTATTTTTCTAACTATTTTTACAGTAATATATAAAATATATCAAGTGATAATTAATAAGTCTGACAATTACTATTAACCATTAAAAAAACTCATAGCTTTTTATTTGGTTTGTCTCTACACCTATTATATTCAAATAAATTTAATTAAATTTTTCCAAATTTTTAAAATAATATTTAATTAAATAATCTAATCTAAAAAAAATTAAAATATAAACAGTTAAAAATCGACAATGTGTGAGAGGAAAAGTAACAGCGAGTGTTTTAGAGGAATAATAAAGAAAATATATGTTTGAAATTTAAAAAAAAAAGGGAATAGTAGTTTTTTTCATTTTTCGTTTATTTTTGTAAAAATTCATTGATTTTATATGCATAAAGCCCAAATAGTTAGGCTCTGACATTTACTTCTAAGCCATTCTTGCAAAGCCCAGACAAGCCTTGAGCATATGGGTGCAAGTTGGGCTATGAACAGAACTTGAGCATATGGGTGGAATTATAGTTCAGGAATAAATCTTAAATTTGTTTTGCATGAAGAAGAATATAATTTATAGCAAACAGAAGAAAAGCCAATCATGCCTTTGCATGAATCAATATAAAAGGGAAATTAATTATTGTTTATATACATATACACATATGTGTGTAGAAAAATTTGTATTTATTATCAGTATATATTACGCCTGATGACTAAATTCACACATAATATATTTTTATTGATTAAATGTACACATCATTCAAAATGTGTGTCGCTCATTGAACCGTTTAATATAATATTCCAATTGTACGTGTAACATTTATATATATTTGAGAATAGTTTGTGTAGGTAATAATTTTCCCAAGATAAATTTATAGAGATTGAATTGGCATTTTGTAAGAGTTGCCCAACTCTTTAACAAAACAAGTTGAAATTATCCATAAGAAAATGACAAATAAATTGCATTGGGAAAACGTCGGCTAATTTGCTAGGGTAGCTGTACGTAGAATGTAAGAAAACTATATATAGGTTTCAGATGAATGAACGGTCGATATATCCCAAGTTTTAAAATAGAGCAGAAGAAGGGTTGGCATTGTAAGGTCTTTCTCGTCCGTTCTGTGCTGTATGAATATTAGTGTATCTATATATTCTTCTTCCTCAATTTTGATCTGACTTATATAAACAATGGCAGAATTACTAGTCCACATCTCCTTAGCTTGGGGCCACCCTTTCCTATAGCTTTAGTGTTTCAAAAAATAACACACCAAACTTGTTTGGATAAATTCTCATGTGAATTGATTGTTATTATTAGGTATTTAAAAATGTTTATCTGTATTTAGGGTATTATATATATTTTTTTAGCATCTAGTTGGAGTGTTTAATTCCCAACAGTACAAGGAGAAAATTGAGAGGGGCGGGGGTTCAATTACTGGTCTCCACAACTGGATATCCATACTTTTTACCACTTGAACTACTCATGGGTACATATTTAGGGTATTATATTTAACACTATATATTTAGAATATTTTGTGCTTAATTAATAAAGTATAACACATATGCGCACATTATTACTCTAATTATTATATACAATATATTTATAAATTTCACCAAATTATAAAATGTTTATTTTAATTTAAATATAATCATAGTCCAATTTCATTTCCATATACTTTTTCTATTTTATATAATCATATGAAAAAGTTGTAAATTTCACAATATAATAAAACATATATCTTAGTTTAAGCTAAATAATTAAAATACAAGTTTAAGCTTTATTATTATAGCCATTTGGACATATGTAAATACGTATGATATATCAAAAACTCCTGAAATTAGTTATTAGAATTTATTATTGTTCAAATAATTTTTTTGCATTTGAATCGTACTATATAATGTTGTATTAAATTAATTATTTTAAAATTTTTATGATTTTATTTAAATTAAATTAAATTAATTAGAGTTCACCAAATCCATAATATTTAATAAATAATATATATACACACAATAGGTTGAATTCATCTGAAGGAGAAATATATACATAATGTACGCAAACAGAGGGAAGCAGTCAAGAAAGGTAGGCATTGAGAAGTCTCTCTCTTGCTATCACATTTCTCCTCACCATTTCAGCTGCTGCAAAAGCAACATACCATTGAGATCAACTGGACCCCAACACACACACACAACAAATAATTAATATAAATTTAAAGGAAGAGTCTCTCATACCTGAATAAGTACTCTTACACAATAAGTTTCACAAGTTCAAAAAAAAAGTTAAGAGAAATTCCCTTTCTTCCCTCTGTCTTTCTATTTAGGACCTTTTCTCTTATATCATCATCATCTCATCACTACCAAAGATTTTTTTTTCACAAAAAAACCCCTCAAAGAAAACTACAAATTCTTAAAATCCATTTGTGTATATTAAAATTGGGAATGACAAATGGGGAAAAAACAAGTCGGAAAATAATAATAATAATAACTTATATAAAGATAAGTGCAAAAAAAACACTATATGGTTATATGCTTTTTCACTTAAAGTAGTGATATTTTTCGTAACATTTAAGAGTTTGTAGTTTTATTCTACTTACATTTTAGTACCCTATTCAATAATATTATTAAAAAGATATGATATAATATTAAAATAATATGAATATTTACTAATAAAATTATTTGTTAAGTAATATATCACTCAACTAACTCAAATAGATTCACAAAAAAAAAAAAGATGTATTTTTACTTGTAATAAAAAAAAAAGGAAGAATTGCACAAATGATGTGTGAACTTTTCAATTTTTGCTATTTTGGTGGTCGGATTTTTTTTTTGTAATTGAGTAAAAATTAAAAAGTTTGACCACCAAAATAGTAAAAATTGAAAAGTTCACACACTATATAGCTCTCCACATCAGCATAAACTTATGGGATAAATTGCATAAATAGTGTGTGAACTTTTTAGTTTTTACTATTTTGGTGGTCAAAGTGGGTCCCACACCTGCTGATTGTACATTCAGGCTACCTTAATCGGTCAGAACCACTTAGGAGGCGTTTGGTTCATACTTGGGAATGGGAATCGGAATCGGAATAGGAATAAGAAGGAATGAGAGGGAATGGGAAATGGAATGAAAATTTGAAAAAGATGTTTGGTTTAATAAGGAATGGGAATGGGAACCAATAAAAATATTTTTATAATTATTTTTATATGTAAAAAATAACATTGTAATTAATTTTTTACATGTTAAAATTAATATTATAAATATTTATTTCTTTCGTCTTCTCATTATTTTTTTCCTTTTTTTATTTTTATTTTCTCCTTATTTTTCCTTTCTTCCTTTTTATTTTTATTTTTTTCTATCTTCCCTTTTTTTATTTTTTCTTATTTTTCTCATGCTTCCCTTTTTTTCATTTCCCTTTTTTTTTTTTAACTTTCACCTTATTTTT
>CATIWO010068960.1:0-10633 GCA_949673435.1 Macaranga tanarius | reverse complement strand
GAACTGCCGACTCAATGGAAGGAACAACACCTAGTTCGAAGATGAACTTCCGAATCTAAACAGCTTCCTTAGCAACATCCGATGCAGCTATGTACTCATCCTCTGTAGTGAAATCAGCAGTGATACTTTGCTTGGAACTCTTTCAACTCACTACACCTTTATTACAGGTAAAGACAAACCCGGAGATAGACTTTCTATCATCCATATCTGACTGGAAGTTAGAATCTGTAAAACCCGTAAGCTGTAAGTCACCTCCTCTATAAGTCAAGTCTAAATCTTTAGTCCTTCTCAAGTACTTAAGGATAGCCTTAACTGCCACCCAATGCTTTAAGCCTAGGTTGGATTAAAACCTGCTAGTCACACTAACAGTATAGGTAATATCCGGCCTAGTACACAACATAGCATATATTAGGCTTTCTAAAGCCGAAGCATAAGAAACCTTGGCCATCTCTGCCATTTCCTCAGATGTTTTGGGCGACATCGTCTTGGAAAGGTGGATACCATGCCTAAATGGTAATAATCCCCTCTTGGAATTAAGCATGTTGAACCTCTTTGATACCTCTTCTAAGTAAAGAGTTTGAGATAAGCCTATCATTCTCTTCGATCTATCTTTATACACTCAAATCTCGAGAATATAGGTAGCCTCTCCTAAGCCTTTCATTGAAAAGGTCTTAGCGAGCCATACTTTCACAGAAGTCATCATACCGACATCATTTCCAATGAGAAGTATGTCATCAACATACAAGACTAGGAAAGTGAGTTAGCTCCCACTAACCTTCTTGTAAGCACATGGCTCATCCTCATTCTTAATGAAACCATAAGAATGGATAGCCTCATCGAAATGATGATTCCAACTCCTGGAAGCTTGCTTTAGACCATAGATTGATTTATAAAGCTTGCACACTTTTGAGCTTTCCTTTGATTCAAAACCTTTGGGTTGCTCTATGAAAATGTCTTCCTCAATATAACCATTAAGGAAGGCAGTCTTGACATCCATTTGCCAAACCTCATAATCATAGTGTGTGGCAATAGCAAGAATAATTCTAATAGATTTAAGCATGGCTACCGATGAGAAGGTCTCCTCATAGTTAACCCCTTGCCTTTGGCAAAACCCTTTCGCTACAAGCCTAGCTTTGAAGGTCTCTACCTTTCCATATGCGCCAATCTTTCTCTTGAAGATCCATTTATTCCCAATAGGTACAATACCTTCAGAAGGATCAACAAATGTCCAGACTTGGTTTGCATACATAGAATCTATCTCAGTTCTTATTGCCTCAAGCCATCTTAAAGAATCTTTATCACATAAAGCTTCTTCATACATAGTAGGATCATCAACATGAATGCTTTCTTCATGAACATGCAAATCTTTCATATCATGGAGAAAACTGTATCTCTTCGGAGGATGAGATACCCTACTAGTCCTTCTAGGAGTCAGTGTGATGACATTCTGAATTGGAATAGGCTCCTCGGGTTAATCAAAGTCCATTTGATCAATTTATTGGGCTTCTTTAAATGACTCCTCATCTAACATTATCTTCCTTTATGGCATCTCTACTTACAAAAATAACTTGTTCAGTAGGAAAATAAAAGCAATACCCTAAACTATCTTTAGGATATTCAACAAACTTTCCTTTAATCAATTTCGCATCCAACTTGTCCGATTTTAACTTTTTGATAAAAGTTTGGCACCTCTAAATCTTAACATATTTAAGACTTGGTGCCTTACCATTCCATATCTCATATGGTATGGTAGGAACGGACTTGGATGGAACTCGATTAAGGATGTAGGAGTCCATTTGGAGTGCGTAACCTCAAAGTGATATGGGAATATCTGTGTAGCTCATCATGGATCGTACCACATCCAATAGGGTACGGTTATACCTCTCAAATACACCATTTAACTGTGGTGTTCCTAGGCCTTCTAGGACTATCAAAAGTCCCCCTAATAGTATCAAATATTTATGTTCGAGAAAAACTATTGATTGATGAAGGTAATAATACATGTCATATGAAAGTTCTATGTGATTTCTTTCATTCTGTGAATTGCAAATTAAGGCCCATTTTTAAGAGGTTTGTGCATTTTGAAGCATCAAAGATTCATTTATTTTGAACATTGAGAGGTTCATATATTGTAAACCTTTGAGAGGCTCGTATATTGTGAACCTTTGAGAGGTTCGTATATTGCGAACCTTTGAGAGGTTTGTATGTTGTGAACTTTTAAGAGGTTTGTATATTATAAACCTTTGAGAGGTTTGGATATTGTGAACCTTTGAGAGGTTCGTATATTATTAATCTTTGAGAGGTTCAGATATTGTGAACCTTTGAGAGGTTCGTATATTATGAACCTTTAAGAGGTTTGTATATTATGACCTTTGAAAGGTTCATTTATTGTGAACCTTAAGAGGTTCATTTATTATGACCTTAGAAAGGTTCATTTATTGTGAACCTTAAGAAGTTCATTTATTATGACCTTTGAAAGGTTCGTTTATTATGACCTTTGAAAGGTTCGTTTATTATGAACCTTAAGAGGTTCATTTATTATGACCTTTAAGAGGTTCATTTATTTTCCGTAGAGTGGCCACATGTCTCTATAACCGTTCAAATTTTTTCATACTTCGAGGCATCGTTTCATCTTCTTCGTTCCTTAAATACCCCTATGTTTCCTCTTCATTAGTTCTGTAACCGTTGAGGGTATGTGAGTGATGGTAAATTTGTCCTCTCTTTATAAATCTCTTCTCAATTCATTTTCCTTGTTCACGATGTCCTTTTCAAATTTCTCTCTCTAGAGCTCTGCCTTCTCTCTAGATTCTTTAAGTGATTATGAGTTTACGTTCTTATTCTCGAAGCTTCAAAAGGTCACTTCCTTCTTCCTTTGTCACTTTGATATTTATTTTTGTTATTTTTGTCAACTTCTCTGTTATGGCTCCTAGGCTTCCCTTTGATCCATCTGGGTTCCCTCCCAAACTTTCCAAGGGGGTTATCCGTACCTTCAAAAATAAATACAATATTCCTAAAGAGTATAAAGTATTTGCAGTGGCTTCATATTTTAGAGCCTATACTAACCCAAACAAAGGGGGTAATCAGAATAGATTAGTAATTTATGAAGAACAGTTAGAAGGTGGTCTCTGAATTCCCCTTGATCCCTTCTTAAAATAATTTTTCCGTACCTATGCCATAGCTCTCGGTCAGTTACACCCAAAAGGATATAGGTTTCTGACTGCTTTTTGTGAAATAGTTCGTTCACAAGGTCGCGAACCTACGGTACCGATGCATCGGTATATGTTTTCTTTAATAAAAAAGAAGGGTGATCTTACATATTCAATGTCTTCTATCTCGGGTTATAGTTTATTTCAAAACCTTGCTAATATAGATCGATCTTGAAGAAGTCGGTTCTTCATTATTGAACACGAATCTGATTTTCTCCAAAACCCTATGGCATGGGAAGATGAAGCCCATATTATTAAAAGGACTTCAAATTTGTTAGAGGATAATCTTTTCCTTCTTTCTAAACTCCACTCTCGGTGTTCTGTGGTGGAGCCTTCCGCTCTTATATATGTTGAAAAGTTTATATATAGGCACGAGCATCCCTCGGATTTAAAGGTATTTTCTAACTCCTTTTATTTTTATTTTTATTTTTGTAGATGGTTGATTTATTAGATGAATTCATGGATGGTATTGATGAATGTGTAGATGAGGTTCCTGTACCTGCATCTGCTCTTGAAGATCCCGACACTCATCCTTTAAGTGTCAAAGATTATGGTATTCAGATGTCTCCTAGGCCCCATATTGAATCTGGTCCTACAGACAAGCAAAAGAGGAAATGTCCAAGGGGTTCGAAAGATACCTATGAACCAGCTGGTGAGGTAACTACCATCATCTTCAAGTGCCCTTATTTGGAAGGTTGTCCTAACCCTATTCCTTGGGTAGAGAGATGGTTTGAGAATCCGAGCATCCTGAATCCGGCCATTCATGGTCATTTGTCTGAATGCCTTAGGTTGAGAAAGGATATGGCTAAATAGAAATGTCATGATGAGAATGACTTAAAGATTCAGATATTTCTGAGCCTGTTTGAGGTATATATATAAATATATATTGCATTTTTTTTTCACTTTAGCCTTTCTCTTTGCAGGCTGCTCAAGGGATTCTTGAAATGGATGACATTCGTTATATCCATAAATCTAAATGTGGTCCAAATGACCAAAAAATGAATGAGCTAAAGATTGAACATGAGGATGAGATCAAAAGGGCTAAAGAGATTTTCGCCACTGCTCGTGCTGAGAGAGATAGTGCATTATCGAGCCTTGAGTAAGAGAAGAAGGAAAATGTGGAGCTTCAGAGTTCCATTTTTCAATTATCTTCAACTATTACTGAACAGAACAACTTGTTAGCTGCTCAAGATGAAGAGATTCGTCAATTGAAAGAGGTTCGCTTCAGCGAGAAAAAAAGGTTTTAAAGCCTTACAACCAACTTTGTGCAAGTTTTAAAGTCAGAGTGCCAACGACTTCTGTCTTTACAGCATGCTGATTTTGATATTTCTCCTATCCACCAAATTTCCCTTCGAGATTTAAGTGAAGTAGTTCGAAGGAAAAGAGAAAAGGCTTCGGCGGATCCTCTAGAGAGCCCCTCATCTGTCACTAGCGAAGCAGTGAATCTTGCTGCTCCTATGACTATTAGGGATTCATCTGCTAGTGGGAGCAGAGCCCGAGTTTCTTCACAGCCTAACTAACTTAGGCTTTTTTAATATTTTTGATGTATGCCTCTATAAGGCGATTTTGTACTTAATCTTTGAATATCAATGAAAAATCAGTTTCTTTTTTCCTTGTGTAATTCTTTTGAGTCTCTATACTCTTTAGTTTGCAAGTATTTAATACTCATCTTTATTTTATATAAATGTGGAAACTCGTTTTGTTTTGTGAGTATTGCGACTCGTCTTTGATTTATATGAGTATCGTAACTCATTTTATTTATGAGTATAGGGACTCGTCTTTGATTTATTCGAGTATCGTAACTCATTTTTTTTTGCGAGTATATGGACTCGTCTTTGGTTTATACGAGTGTTGTGACTCATTTTGTTTGTGAGTATAGGGACTCATCTTTGATTTATACGAGTATTATGACTCGCTTTATTTGTGAGTATTGGGACTCATCTTGGATTTATATGAGTATTGTAACTCATTTTGTTTATGAGTATAGGGACTTATCTTTGATTTATATGAGTATTGTGACTCATTTTGTTTGCAAGTATAGGGACTCGTCTTTGATTTATACGAGTATTGTGACTCGTTTTGTTTGCAATTATTAGAACTCATCTTTTATGTTTGATCATAAGTTTCAAGCAATCAGAGTCCAATTATTTTATTGCAAATGATTACAAGCTTGTCGAATTTACTAATTCGATTGTTATGGACACTTACTAGTAATATTTCCTTAGGTTTTCCACATTCCAGTATCTTGGGATGGTATTTCCCTTTAAGTCTTTGAGTCTATATGCTCCTTTGTTTGTTGCTTCGGTAACTTGGTATGGTCCTTCCCAATTGGGTTCTAACTTTCCAGTTCCTGTGTTACCTTTTCCTATTTCTGCTTTTCGTAAGACTTTTTTATTATGATAGCGAGTGACCTGCTGTCATCTAGCTTCGGCTATAGTTGTAGCATGTTCTCTTCTTTCTTCCAGCATATCGAAGGATATTCTGTAATTGCTTTCATTTTTTACTTCATTCAGGTCTTTACAGACCCTATATAAAGGAGACCCTATATAAAGGAGACCCTATCTCGATTAGTATTACTACATCCATTCTATATGCTAATCGAAATGGCGATTCTCCTATTGCACTTCTTAGAGTAGTGCGATATGCCCATATGACATTGTATAGCTCATCTGCCCAATCACCTTTTTTTATCATCAAGGCATTTTTTGATGCCTTGTAATATAGTTCGATTAGTTACCTCCGTTTGTCCGTTGTTATGCGGATGAGCTGTGGAGGTGAATCGTAACTTTATTTTGAGTTCAAAATAGAATTGTTTGAACTTTGCATTATCAAATTGTTTTCCATTATCTATAATGAGTGTATGTGGGATTCCAAATCTACATATGACTTCTTTCCAAAAGAAGCTGCGGATTCTTAATTCAGTTATTGCTGAGACTGCTTTAATTTCTATCCATTTTGTAAAGTGATTGATTGCAACAATAATGAATTTTCTCTTACCTGAAGCTATTGGGAAAGGTTCGAGAATGTCCATTACCCAAACAGGAAAAGGCTATGGACTTCCAATGGGGTTTTGTGCATGAGCAGGTGCATGTGTCAGCTATGAGTATTTCTGACATTTTTTATAACTTCTTGCCAGCTTTTGCACATCTTCTGATATTGTTGGCCAATAATAGCCTTGTAAAAGGGCTTTCTTGACTAGCATTGCCTAAGCTTTATGAGCTCTACATATGCCTTCATGTATTTCTCGAATGACATAATTGCCTTCATCTAGTGATATACACTTAGTCCATGGGTGGTTGAATGACCTTCAGTATAAATTTCCATCCTTCATTGAGTATTAAGCTGCCTTTATTCAGATTTTCTTAGCTTGATTCTTATCATTCAGGTAGTGCTCCTGAATTAAGATATTCGGCTATAGGTTTTATCCACTCGACAATTTCACTCATAGTGAGTACTTCATTCTCTTCTATAGATGGTTTGCCGAGTTCTTCCTTGAGGTTGATATTTTGAAATAAAGGTCCGTTTTCTACTACAGATTTGGCTATTATATCAACTTTATTTCCAGCTCTAGGAATTTGGACTATATTCCACTGTCCACCATTTTTCTCTAACCTTCGAACAAGTGAATGAGCTTTATCCGAATATTTAATCATATTTGGATCTTTTATTTTATAGGTTCCTTTAAGCTGATTGACTACAAATTAGGAATTGTAAAGTATCTGCAGACTTTCTGCTCATACTTCATTTGCCAATTTCAATCCAGTGATTAAGGCTTCGTACTCCACCATATTATTTGTGGTAGCGTAAGCTATTTTGACAACATACTCAATTTTTATTTTTTCAGGCCCTGTCAGGATTATTCCAGCACATGATCCTTGCTTTCCCGATGTACCATCAATGTACATTCGCTATAAGGTTTTTTATTGTTAAATCCTGATAGTATGCAAAATAGCATAGTAATTTAGGATCATTTTGTTGACTTTTTAATTAGATTGCATTTGCATTATATTTAATTATATGTCATTATTGTTAGTTTTTGTGCTTTTATATTTTTTATGTTGTTTATATGATTTATAGGTTCTTTTGGATTAATCTCAAGCTTAAAGTTGATTTGGAGTGCATTAGAATGAAGTTTGGTGATTAAAAAGTCAAAGGAGGCATTTCAGGACTCGTGCCAACTTGTTCCAGGTGCGCCGACTCATAATAGCGAGTAGCAGTGCCGAGTCGCTCCTCCTACCGAGTCATCCCTGCCACTTGTGCCGACTCGAGCAATGCCTTCTAGCCCTGTGCTGACTCATTCTACTGTGCTGAGTCGTGATAAAGGGCAGCTGTGCCAACTCCAAGTAGTTTTAGCACCCATTCTTTTCACCTTTTCGAATTTAACCCCTTTTCGAAAGTGTACGAGTTTGGATGTTTAGGAGGCCTATAAATACATGTATTGGCTGCATTTTAGACATAATATCATATCAGAAAATACTTAGTTTATTTGTCTAAAATATTAGTTTTGTTTAGTTAGTATGATTATTACAATTCAATCTATCAAGAGAAGATCATTCAAGCAAGTCAAGGAATCTTCAAGAAGGCTATCTATATTCAAGTTCTATCTTTCTCTCTTTTAGTACTTGATGTTATTTATACCTTTTTATTGTTTAATTATGTTTATCATGTACCTTGGCTAAGCCATTATTTGTTAGAATTGCAAGGAAGAATGAATCAATGAATTACATCTTTTAATTTATGTTATACAAATGATTTGATTTTAATTGTGAGTTTGAATGTATTATGTATGATTGGCCACCATATATGACTTGTTAATCAAAATTGTATGCAATGAGAGTTGGTACATTTTGGTGGAAATACAATTGAATTCATTAAAAGTTATGAAATTACTTGGAGACGAGGATTTCTATTTAATGGGAAAATTATAAACCTTGCATGGTAATATTATGGATTTTATTTATCTCTACAATAACATAAGAATGATTGTAGACTCTAAATGAAATTACCCTTGATTGACAATGAGAGTTGCTCTTAAGGACTTTAAGTTTAATTGACAATGAGAATTGCACTTATGCCTTATGCCATGTTTTATAATCATTTCATGTAATCACTTGTTTATTTCTTGTAATTCTTGATAATTTCCAAATTGTAGTTCTAATGAACCCTATTTAAACTTGATATTTAGAATAATTAATTTAGTTAGCATAATTAGTAATTAATTAGAATAGTTAGAGTAATTCAACAATCTTCATTATTACTATTTGCCTATCAATTTAACTATCTATCCGGTTAATACTAAATTACTCCAAATTCCTGAGTATTCGATACCCTACTTACTCTATACTTAGTCTTAGAGACTAGGGTATTATAATTTGACCCACACCAAATCCTACTGTCTCGGTCAATTCTTATATAAAATCATATAGTACTTGTGCTTTTATTACTATTCGAGGCTCGTATAAGATGTCATGCTCACCTAATTGCACTGACCATTGCACGATCTTTCCGGATGTCTCCAGTCTCTGTAAGATCTTCCTTAGGAGCTGGTTTGTTCATACCACTATCTTATGAGCTTAAAAGTAGTGGCTGAGCTTCCTCGCTATGTGCACAAAAGTTAGAGCCAGTTTATCCATCTTATGATAGCGGATCTCTGATCCTCTAAGGACCTTGCTCATGTAATAGATAGGGTTTTACTCTCCTTTATCTTCTCGAACTAGTACCAATGCTACAGATTTATTGTCCACTAATAAGTAAAGGTATAGCATTTCTCCTAGAGTTGGTCTACTCAATAAAGGTGGAGATGCTAAGAACCTTTTGATAATTTCAAATGTTGTTTGGCAGTCGGTATTCCATTCAAATTTCTTGACATTCTTCATTGTTCGGAATAAGGGAAGGCATTTTCTTGCTGAACAAAACATGAACCTTCCTAATGCAATGATTTGTCCGTTCAATTTCTATAATTCATTCAGAGTTATTGGAGGTTTCATGTTGATGATTGCATCCATCTTTTCTGTATTAGCCTCAATTTCTCTTTGTGAAATCATGAAACCTAGGAATTTTTCTGCTTTCACCCCGAAGACATATTTGTCAGGGTTAAGTTTGACCTTTTATTAATCGAGCTTTTTCATGACCCATTCTAAATCTATAGAATGGTCTTCCACTGTTTGGCTTTTGATAATTAGGTCATCCAAATATACTTCAATGATTTTTCCAATGTCTTCCTTAAAGATAAAGTTCATAAACCTTTGATATGTGGCTCATGCATTTTTGAGTCCGTAGGGCATTATATTATAACAATATAACCCTTGATGAGTTATAAATGATGTCTTTTCTTAATCCTCCTTCTTCATAGGAATCTGATGATATCCTTGTGCAACATCAATGAAGCTATACATTTCATGACCAGTAGTTGAATCCACTAACTGATCGATGGTTGGTAAAGGGTAACTGTCCTTTGGGCATGCTTTATTCAAATCTATATAATCTATGCACAATTGATACTTCCCATTTGCCTTTAGAACAAGTACCACATTCGCTAGCCATTCAGGGTATATAACCTCTCGTATGAATCCTGCTTCCAACAGCTTTGCAGTTTCAGATGTTATAATTTTGTACCTTTCTAGTGTGAAGTTTCATTTCTTCTGTATCACTGGTTTGATAGAGGGATTAATATTCAGGCTATGAGCCACTATGTTCGAATCAATCCCTACTATTTTTGATGCTTATATAGCAAAAGTGCCTTTATGGCTGATGAGTGTAAAAATCACTTATTTTAAGCACTCTATTTTATTGCATCTTAGGCTTAGTAGTTGCATTATTAGTTAGTTTTTAGTTAATTTAGTTAGTTTTGTTATTTTTTCTTAATTGTTAGGATTTAGTTATTTTTAGATAATTTCTTTTGAATTTTGTTTTGTGGGATGCATTAGGATGAAGATTGGATCAATCTTTGAAGTTTGGATAGGCTAAAGACTCAAATAAAGAGTTATTTACATTGGGGATGTGGATGGCCATGCTTAATTATTGCATGGCCGTGCCTAAAAGTTAATTTTGGCATGCTACAGAGTGGCACGGCCGTGCCAAAATCAAGCACGGCCATGCAAGACACAAGGCTCAGCAATATGTTGTTTCTTGCATAGCCATGCCATTTTCTTATGCGCCCATACCTGAGTTATGTGGCAGCCCACGAGATGATAGTTTTCAGCTGAAGTTTAGATAGAAAGAACTTATCTCTTAGTTTTTTATTAGATAGAGTTTGAGAGGGGTTAGATTACCTTTCTCACTAGGTTTTTAGGTCTATAAATAGGACTATTTCATTTTCATTTGAGGGTTGTTCCTAATTTTAGGTTGTTCTTGCTTTTGGATTATTCTTATTTTTGTATTACCTTAGTTTCTATTTCAGAATACATTTCCATTTCATTTTTTTAGTT
>CATIWO010068892.1:0-15369 GCA_949673435.1 Macaranga tanarius | reverse complement strand
CATTTCATCCTTTTTGGTATCAAGAATCTTGTAATAGAATTATGTTGTATTTGTATACATATGTAAATTATATGTACATTGTATAACTAATACTTTAATATATACAAAGTATCTTTTGGTTTTAAAAAAAATATATATATCTTTCAAGTTTTATTTTCATTAATCTGGACACGTGTATGTGGTACCTGGAGGGTGCTACATGTAATGTTCATAAATCTTAATCAAAGAGACTAAAGTAATAAGCTTGATAATTGACCAACACTCGAATTTGGATAGTCGAGTTGCGTAGTGTCGCTTAAGGGGACCTAACTTTCGGCATCAGATGAGTCACGGGGCCCGTAATATATTAAATCGAAGCTAACTCAGAGATCTATATGGCCTTTGTCCGGGATGAACCCCATTTTGATATTCAAATTCAATCATTTAGGTTTCCGTTTGGAACTTTAAAGTTTTAGTTGCAATTATAGTCTTAAGTGTGTATGACACTAAGAGTTAGAGAACCCATGTATGAGGCATGGCAGAATTGAGTAGTTATGTATAGTCGAAGTCTAGGGCTGAATACACATCCTACTATATAGGTGTATACAATTTTATTCTTTTTTAGTAAGGACTTATTAACTTAAGAAGTAGAATATAGAATTATGAGAATTTTAAAGTCTCCGAGCAGAGACTAAATTATGTTCATTAATAATGAGGCCAGGAAGATAATGGAATAAGGGAATGATAATTAAATTAAAGTAACCAGTATATTCAAGTGAAACTAAGATTTCAATCCTAAAAGAAAGGAATGATAAGATGTTAAGTAATTATATATATATCCAACCTTATTCCTTTCTGGTAAGGATAGGTCGAATCTAGAGATGGAGAGTTAAGTAGAAGCATTATAATATTCAATATTTTAGTTAATAGGGATGATGTTCAAGTATCCAATATAGAGACTAAAGATTGAACTACTCCAGCGGAATCCAATATGAGAAAAATATAGAAGTTTGAGAATGATGTTTTATAAGAAAGGCATAAAGAAATATAAGTGATGCTAGAATACTCGAGAACACCTAAAAGAAAGTGATGTAGTTTTAATTAAATATAACCCTAAGAATTAGAGATTCCCTATCTGGGACATGGAATGTTTGTAGATGTGTACATTCGATGTCGAGGGCCGGATACACATAATATCATGCAGAGATAAATCCATGTTTGAATAATAGTTGGTAAATGTGTATAGCCGTTGCCTGTGGCCGGATACACATATTACCATATAGGATTATAGTTAAGTAGCATACATGCTAATTTATAATTGAAGTTGATAAATGTGTATAGTTGATGCTTGGGGCCGGATACACATGTTACTATAATATGAGTGGGTATATGTGTATAACCGATGCTTGGGGCCGGATAGCTGGGAGCTAGAGCCATGATTAGAAGTCATGTTCCTTTACATAGGAGAGCATAAGACTTTTGAGCCCGCAATTAATGGTAGCAGACAGGTTGGTAAAAAGCTGCAAATGGAGTGGGGTCTTATTTCATGAGGGTGAGCTGAAGATGCCTTCAAATGGGTGAGCTGGAGTTTGGCAGACAAAATTATTTTAAGTTTGCTAACTTTTTAACTTTTACTCTTTTTTTTACTATTACTTTTTACATTTACAAGAAGTAAATACAAAATACAAAATATTATAAAATACTCTATACTAAGCACAAGGTTTGAAATTTAAGATTGGCAGGAGAATGCCAATAGCATTCATCTCCTAAATCAATAATTGGTTCAGAAGAGCTTCAACTTGAAGAGTCTGGCTTGGCTGATCCCTATTTGGATGAAGAAATTTTGTTCTCCAGAAGCTGTTGAATCATCTGAAAGAATTCTTCTTCGGATTGTGCATCAGCTAGTTTGGGCATAATAAAAGACCTCTGTGCCAGGAAAGTTGTAGTCTCATTAAGCTATGGAAGAAGATTATGCTTGACTAGCCAATTGTTGACCTTTTGCAGAGTGATCTTCTTTTTATAATCGAATGAATCTCACTATTTGACTTTAAATATCCTGGTTAGAATTGTTTGTCCATCCTGCGGTGTGTTATAATAAAAGTACCATACACATACCCTAAGCAAAAAGAACTTGGAACTGAAAATAAAAAAAGGATTAAATCTTTTTTCATTTTCTAAAGGTTTGTAATGTTGATTGACAAGGTCGAAATAAGGTTTGACTTCTGGAATTAGTATTTCAGTAATGTTTCCAAAGAAAGTCCACCATTGAATAAACCATAGGGGAAGTTTGGATGTTTGAAATTTTTTATCAAAATAGAATAGCTAGGAATGAATAAATCCATCATTTTGAGTAAAGAAAGCATTGAACCAGGCCTATTAATAGTCCCACTAGTTAAAAAACTGGCAATGGGAAATTCAGGTTTTAACTTATGCAACTCAGTGCCCCATTCAAAAGGATGAAGAATTTTTTGAATGGTGCAGGTTGAATAAAAAGGATGCAAATAATTTTCATTCTTTTTAAAATATTTGAATCTGGCAGAGCTAGTGGTTTCTAAAATGGCTTGATAAAAACTTTGAGCTTTTGAAATATCCCAAGGTTTATAAAACCATCCTTTTGGAAAAAGTTTAGAAGCTGCCTTAGAGGATTTTACATCGTCATAGTCAGAATATTTTGAAAATAATTTTTTCTAAATAACTTGAGTTTGGCTTCAAAACTTGTTTTTCTTTTAAAACAATTTATGAAAAATCTGGTTTGGAAATCATTTAAGATGGATTTTTTTACAGAAATCTCAATCTCTAATTTTTTAGAAATAATTTCTTTTCCTTTTCCCTTTCCAGAGGATTAAGAAGAGGAATCTGTTTGGGCCGAAGGCTAAGAGGCCTGTGACATTGCTTGGAGAGACTAAATAAGCTCTAGGGACTGGGTGAGCTATTCAACCTATGTTTGGCTTTGGGCCTACTTCTGGGCCTCAGCATCTTTTTCTTCTTGAAATATGTCCATCCAGAATTTGACTAGTTGGGCTGAAGAAGATTTGAAGAGTTTTTGGGCTGAAGAAAGGGCCAGTGTTTGCGCTTTTTGGGCCAGTGTTTAGTTTGGCTTTTGGTCTTGGAATTTTTCTTCACCAGTGTTTGGTTTACAGGGCCTTTGCCCTTGTCTTCTTTTTTTTATCTGGGCATTAGGACCTATTTTGAAGAAATTCCCAAGTCAGAAAATCAGGAACTAAGTTTGTATCTCCTTTAATATATTCAATTTTAAAATCAAATATAGAAAGGATGGCTTGCCATCGAGCAAATATTTTTTTGGAAGCAATATTTTGAACATATTTTTGTAAAACTTCTTTTACAGATTTACAATCAATTCTTAAAAGAAATTTTTGGTTCAAATGATCACTTTGAAATTTGGTGATACATAAAACAATCGAAATAATTTCTTTTTTGATAGTAGAATAATTATTTTGACAATCATTCTAGTGTGTAGACGTAAACTGGACTATGCATTCCTTATTATTTTGAATTTGTTTTAAAATTCTCTCATATCCCAAATCTGATGCATCAATTTCCACAAGTTTAAAAGCTAATGGATCAGATATATACAGACATGAAATTTCTAAAACTTTTTTTTTAATTTGTCGAACAATGTATGTATGATGATTGGACCATGCAACTGGATTCTTTTTCAATCTATCATGCAGAGGTTTTACAAGATGGTTAATGTTTAGACAAAAATTTAAAATGTAATTCAGACTTCTCAAAAATCTTTGCAGTTGTGTTTTATCTAAAATCTTGTCAGGAAATTTAGATGCAAATACAAGAGATCTTTCAATTAGAGTTATGGTTCCATGGGAAATGTAATGGCCCAAAAATTGAACTCTTGTTTGAAAAAGTGAAATCTTTAATTTCGAAACTACTAAACTATTTTCTTTGTACCATGGAAAAAAGTTTCCAGATGTTTGAAATACTATTCAATTGAGTTTGAAAAAAATTAAAACATCATTGATGTAAACAACTCAAAAATTAGAATGTGGATTGAAAATGTCATTCATGATTCTTTGAAATTATGAAGGAGCATTTTTCAAACCAAAAGGCATAACGTTCCACTCATATTGTCTAAAAGGAACTGTGAATGTCATTTTTGACCTATCTTTAGGATGAATTTGAATTTGCCAAAAACTAAATCTCATGTCAAACTTAGAAAAAATCAAAGCAGAATGAAGTTTTTGAAGAAAATCTTTTTTGTTTGGAATTGGATAATGAATCCATTTTAAAGCTATATTCAAAGGTTTGTAATTGATCACAAGTCTAGGAGTACCTCTTTCTATCTTACTATTCTTGTTAATATAGAAAGCCGTACAACACCAAGGTGATTAAGATTTGGAAATCAGACCCCTAGATTCTAAATTTCATCCCGACAATATTTTTCTAAAGATTCATTCATTTGAATTGGTCTAACTTTTGTTGGGATCTGACATTCATCAAAATCATTTTCATAGGGCAGATCAACTATGTGTTGTTTTTTGTCCTAAAAAGAATTTGGAAGATTTAAACAAACTTCATTTTCAATTTTACAAAATCATTTTGAAGTTGATTCTGAATTCTTTGAAAGTTAACATCTTACTACAATTGCATTAAATGCGTTTGCTTAACTTTAATTAAAGCATTAATTCTAAAATCGTAATTAAAATGTGCTTTAATCAAATTAAAATTTCTCTTTTTGGGCTTTTCAACAAAAGAAAAAACTAGTTTGGAGTTTCTTGCTTTAAAATAAATTCTTTGTTCATTGACCTTATAGGAAGTGATTAAACTAATGAAAGGAGTCCCTTATATGACTATTGAATGTAAATCTTTTTGCATGAATAAAAAGATTCCTGAGTGTAACATTTTCTGTTACCACTGAGGCTTCCACTTTGCCACCAATGGTCAGTTTAGAATCGTTTGCAGCTACAAGTTTTTCTTTTATTTTCATATGAAATCTTTTTGAAACTAAATTATATCTTATACAACTTAAATTAGTACTTGTAACAAATAATGCAATTGTGTCCAATTCAAAATCATTTGAGAAAATAATTTTTGTTTGAATTAAATATTTTCGAGAAGTAATTTCTCTTAAAACATTTATGAAATTTTTTAGAATTTCTAGAGCCTCTTCCAGGTATCCCAGGTTTTGTGGTTCAGAAAGACTTTCAGGGTCTTCTGAATTAGAACTTAAATCATCAGATTTTTATTTGGAAATAAGAGATTGAATAATTTTAGAGTCTCATTGTTGTTTGGCTTTAAGTTCTTTTAGTTCGAACTTAATGTTTTTTACTTCTTTTTGGAGATCCTGAAGTGTACCAACATGAACTTTATTTTTCTTTCCTTTTTCAAGAATAGTGGTCAAGTTGTAACTGTTCTTTAGAGTGGAAGGTAAAATAGAAGAAGTAAAAGTTTCAACAGATTTATCTTCTAAAGATTTCACGAGTTTATTAAGAAATTATTTTTAAAGTTTAGAATCACTAATATGCTTGATTGTTTCAAGGAATGTTTCTTGGTCTTTAGTAAGCATATTAATGTGTTTGATAGGTTTGTCTGATTCATCAGGAGAGTCTGAATTAGAAAATGATGAAGTAGCAATTTCATCAATTTGGAGAGGATTTTTATCCTCAGAAGAAATGTTTAGAGAACTAAATTCAGAGGATTCGATAAGAAGAGCTGAAATTTTTTGAAGAACTTCATTCCCTAATCCTAAATCATGAAGTCGAGTATTAATATAATAGAATTTGTCAGTGTGACCTTTTCTGCCATATTTGTAACAAGTAATGTCTTTAAGGCTTTTCTTAGAGAATTTCTTATTATGTTTGGAAGATTTCTTATAAGGATTAGAAGTTCTTTTTAATGAAGAAGACTTTTTGTAGTAGTCTTCTTTGTCAGGTTTGTAAGACTTATAAGATTTCTTATGTTTATGAAATTTGGATTTTCTGTAAGGTTTTGAACATTGACCATTATAGGATTTGGATTTTGTTTCAATAGGATTGTTGAAATCAAATTGTTTATAGAAAGATCCAACTTCCTGTCTAGTTTATTTAAGTTCCCATTTCAAATATTTTTGTAGCTTTAGAACCTGACAGATCTTAAGCCCTTGATTCTGGGTCAGGTTAATCAGTTCACCGTAAGTAAACTGATTATAAGGTATTTGATTACCATGAGAAGCTCTTATGGTATTTCTAACCTTTTTACCCAATAGTTTGGGTAAACATGTAAGAAATTTTTCTTTCCAGAATGGCTGATTAAAGTCTTCACGATGCATGACTCTAGTCAAAATTGTATTTTTATATGTTTGAAAATCACTAAGTTTCCTATAACGAAGGTTGTTAGCATTTTTATCTTTGATATGGCTTGGATCTCCTATGAAATGCAAAAAAAAATTGTTAAGATCAAAGTAGACACAGCATCTTGGACTGGGTTACCGAGATCATCAAGAATAGGAGTGCCATCTTCAAAAGTTTGAATCACATATAGGATCTGCAATTGTTGCTCTTGGGTTAAGTGGTAATCTTACCAACCTTTGAGTTGACCAGAAAATTCGGCAATAAGGAGGTCAGCTATGGCTTTGTGCATACTACTAGTTTGATTTTTATAGGCATTAGCTATCATTGTCATTTGTTGAAGGAGAACTAACACGTTGTATTCACTCATACCATCTAGGTTCCATTCATATATAGAAGAAGCATTAAACCTGGACTTTGGATAGACATCAAGTTGTCTGAATATGTCAGGTGCCATCGCCATATTCCTTGGAATGATTGACCAATCCAATATATTGAGATTAGATTGACTTGGTTGGTCATTCTGATTTTAAAATTCATTTTGAAAATCATTTTGACCTTCCTCTTCTTCAGAAGAGTTATCAGTGTGATCAATAGCACTGATAATCCTTAAAGGAGAAGTCTCAGGTACAACCTGAGATGTTTCTGAGCTAGAAGCTTGTTCAATTCTGCTCAATTGATCTTTGATTGCTTTAGCAAACTCAAGTTTGCTTGTTTGAATTTGTTGCTGACTCTGTTTAGAAATTTGGAATGGTTTAAAAATAGGATTTTTAAGTTTATATTTTGGAAGTTTGACAGACTCGGAAGACTTAACAGCATAATGATGAAAAATAGTCGGATGTTGAATTTGACTTTCAATTGTGGTTAACTGTTTTCTTATTATTTAAAGATGAATGTTTGAAAAGTTATTTTGTATAACAATGTGTTTCAAATTCCTTGAATCATCATCCTGAGGAAGTTTGAAAGGAGCTGCTTGAATTTCTGAATCACCATGAGAAAATGGATTGTCTGACCATCTACCTTCCATTCAGGATTTTTGTTTCTCATTGTGACTGGATTAACAATCTTTTTATTTTTAGATATTTGAAAAGATATGCCATGCCATTTTAATGTGCATAAATTTCAAACCAATTAAAAAATTGAATTTAGACTCTGTACTCATTACAAAAATCGTAATATTTTTCTTGAATCTCATCTTTGATTTTTAAGAAGTTTTGAAAGAAGACTCATTCTTTTTTGAATAAAAATCTTTTTGTAAAAGAGTTTTATCAATTTGAAATTATTTTTCCAAAATACTAATTTCTGCAGTAATATTTTAGGTTATGGCAGAGGGTGTTGGTGAAGAAGGGGTTGAAGATGTTTCATCTTCTTCAGTGTTTGGATTTTAGCTATCATAGACAGGTCTTAGAATAGATGTCTGATAGTCAACATTTTGTAGTGAAGAACTAGGTATTTTAGAAGTTGAGAACCTTGGCTGAACACATGTTTGTATTTGTGGTTTGTTTGTATAAGGAGCATGAGTATAAATGACTGAAGGAAGCTGTGAGGATCTTCCTAAGTCAATTGTTGAAGAGGTAAAGACTTCATCAAAAAATTGAGAACTGGTTAATCTTCTTTCAAAAGACAGTTTGACTCTTCCGCCTGATAATTGGGTTACATTTCTCAGGTTAGTGTTTGGCTCAGGTCTTTTTGGGGACTGAGGTTGGGTGGCTCCCTCTATGATCCATTCTTCAGGTAAGGTTACTTCTTTCCATTGAATGGTTCTGAGAATAATAGCATTAGATTTGGATAAATCTGTTTGGAGAAGGATGGTTTCACCTTTTGGCAAGTGTTTGAGGTGTTTGGTTATAAAAGCAGAAACCATTGCTTTGTAATGAACTTTGAAAATTAATGCAATTGGAATAGACCCAGAAAGCATTTTGTAATTATGAGTTTTGATTTGTAAAATAATGCTCTTTAAAATATTTTTTTTATTTAAATAGATTTTTATGTTTGGATAGCAGTTAAAGCTTATTGGTCCTTTATTAAGACTGGATTCCACAGTACCTAATAAAGAGTTAGAAAAGTTTGTAAACCTAGCATCCCTCAGGACTGCTAAGATCGAAGTATCTAGACCTTTCCTAGTAAGAGGTTTTATTCCTACCTGAACAAGGCCTATGTGAATGTATTTATAGGAACGATCCCTATTTTGTAAAGATTTTGAAAAAAGAAGTTGGATTTCTTCAAAAGGTTTGGAAATTTGAATGTCCCTTTCCTCTGTTTTGATTGTAAAATCATTTTTTAGAAAAGAGAGCTTGGAAGATTCGTAAATCTATTTTTTCTGAATCCTGGGAATTTTTCAATCATCAATATATTTGGAAAAATATTCAATAATCAATTCATCAGAACTAATTACCCGTTTGGATTCTGTTGAATCAGAAGTATAAGAGTTTGAAAAAATTAATTTCTATAGAAAATATTTTCTAAATTCATTTTGAAAATTTAAAACATTAAAACTTTTGTTTGAACGAGAAAATGGCCTCAAGAATTACTGCTCTACAACTTAACCTCGCAAATGGGACTTACTACTGTACTAATACCTCTCACTGTTTAAATTAGAGTTTTACCTGAGACTCCTCCTTCAAGGATTATCAGTGCTATTGATCACACTGATAACTCTTCTGAAGAAGAGGAAGGTCAAAATGAATTTTAAAATCAGAATAACTAACCAAGTCAACCTAGTCTCAATAGGTTGGATTGGTCAATCATTCCAAAGAATGTGGTGATGGCACCTGACATAGTCAGACAACCTGATGTCTATCCACGGTCCATGTTTAATGCTTCTTTTGTATATGAATGGAACCTAGATGGTATGAGTAAATACCAAGTGTTAGGTCTCCTTCAACAAATGACAATGGCAGCTAATGCCTATAAAACTCAACCTGGTAGTATGGACAAAGCCATAGCTGAACTTCTTATTGCCGGATTTTCTAGTCAACTTAAGGGTTGGTTTACCACTTAACCCAAGAGCAATAATTGCAGATCCTATCTACGATTCAAACTCTTAAAGATGGCACTCCTATTCTTGATGATCTCGGTAACCCAATCCAGGATACTGTGTCTACCTTGATCTTAACAATTTCTTTGCATTTCATAGAAGATCCAAGCCATCTCAAAGACAAAAATACTGAGCTTCTTAGCAACCTTCATTGCAGGAAACTTAGTGATTTTCAAACATATAAAAATACATTTTTGACTAGAGTCATGCTTCGTGAAGACTTTAATCAGCTATATTGGAAAGAAAAATTTCTTACAGGTTTACCCAAACTATTGGGTGAAAAGGTTAGAAATACCATAAGAGCTTCTCATGGTAATCAAATACCTTATAATCAATTTACTTACAGTGAACTAATTAGCCTGACCCAGAATAAAGGGCTTAAGATTTGTCAAGATCTAAAGCTACAAAAACATTTAAAATGGGAACTTAAGAAAACTAGATAGGAAGTTGGATCTTTCTGTAAATAATTTGATTTCAATAATCCCATTGAAACAAAATCCAAATCTTGTAATGGTCAATATTCAAAACCTTACTAAAAATCCAAATTTTGTAAACATAAGAAATCTTATAAATCTTACAAACTTGACAAAGAAAACTACTGTAAAAAGTCTTCTTCATTAAAAAGAACTTTTAAGCCTTATAAGAAATCTTCCAAACATAACAAAAAATTCTCTAAGAAAAGCCTTAAAGACATTACTTGTTACAAATATGGCAAAAAAGGTCACACTGCCAAATTTCGTCGTGTTAATACTCGACTTCATGAGTTAGAATTAGAGGATAAAGTTCTTCAAAAAATTTCAACTCTTTTTATTGAATCCTCTGAATCTAGCTCTCCAAATATTTCTTCTGAGAATGAAAATCCTCTCCAAATTGTTGAAATTGCTACTTCATCATTCTCTGATTCAAACTCTCTTTTTTAATCAAACAAACCTGTCAAACACATTAATATGCTTACTAAAGACCAAGAAACACTCCTTGAAACAATCAAGCATATTAGTGATTCCAAAGTTCAAAAAGAATTTCTTAATAAACTCCTGAAATCTTTAGAAGACAAACTTGTTGAAACTTCTACTTCTTCCATTTTACCTTCCACTCCAAAGAATAGTTACAACTTGACAACTATTCTTCAAAAAGGAAAGAAAAATAAAGCTCCTATTGGTACACTTCATGATCTCCAAAAAGAAGTAAAAAACATTAAGTTCGAACTAAAAGAACTTAAAGCCAAATAACAACGAGACTCTGAAATTATTCAATCTCTTGTTTCCAAATAAAAATCTGATGATTTAAGTTCTAATTCAGAAGACCCTGAAAGTTCTTCTGAACCATAAAACCTAGGATACCTAGAAGAGGTTCCAAAAATTCTAGAAAATTTCATAAATGTTTTAAGAGAATTTACTTCTCGAAAATATTTAATTCAAACAAAAATTATTTTTTCAAATGATTTTGAATTGGACACAATTGCATTATTTGATACAGGTGCTGATTTAAGTTGTATCAGATATGATTTAGTTCCAAAAATATTTCATAAGAAAATAAAAGAAAAACTTGCAGTTGCAAATGATTCTGAACTGACTATTGGTGGCAAAGTGGAAGCCTCAATGGTAACAGGAAATGTTGCACTCAGAAATCTTTTTATTCTTGTAAAAGATTTATGTTCAATGGTCATATTAGGGACTCCTTTCATTAGTTTAATCACTCCATATAAGGTCAATGAATAAAGAATTTATTTTAAAGCAAGAAACTCCAAACTGGTTTTTCCTTTTATTGAAAAGCCCAAAAAGAGAAATTTAAATTTGATTAAAGCACATTCTATTTACGATTTCAGAATTAATGCTTTAATTAAAGTTAAACAAATTCATTTAATGCATTTGCAGCAAGATGTCAATTCTTAAAGAATTCAGAATCAACTTCAAAATGATTTTGTAAAATCAAAAAATTTTTATTTTAAAAAACAAATTGAAAATGAAGTTTGTTCTGATCTTCCAAATACTTTTTAGGATAGAAAACAACATTTAATAGATTTTTCCTATAAAAATGATTTTGATGAACGTCAGATCCCAACAAAAGCTAGACCAATTCAAATGAATGAATCCTTAGAAAAACATTATAGGGATGAAATTAAGGATTTAGAATCTAAGGGTTTGATTTTCAAATCTCGATCACCTTGGTCTTGTGCTGCTTTCTATGTTAACAAGAATAGTGAGATAGAAAGAGGTACTCCTAGACTTGTGATCAATTATAAACTTTTGAATTCAGCTTTGAAATGGATTCGTTATCCAATTCCAAACAAAAAGGATTTGCTTCAAAAACTTCATTCTGCTTTGATTTTTTCTAAGTTTGACATGAAATTTGGTTTTTGGCAAACTCAAATTCATCCTAAAGATAGGTATAAAACGGCATTCACATTTCCTTTTGGACAATATGAGTGGAACATTATGCCTTTTAGTTTGAAAAATACTCCTTCAGAATTTCAATGAATCATAAATGACATTTTCAATCCACATTCTAATTTTTGTGTTGTTTACATTGATGATGTTTTGATTTTTTCAAACTCAATTGAACAACATTTCAAACATCTACAAACCTTTTTCCATGTTACAAAGAAAAATGGTTTAGTAGTTTCAAAATTAAAGATTTCACTTTTCCAAACAAGAGTTCATTTTTTGGGTCATTACATTTCCCATAGAACCATAGCTCCAATTGAAAGATCTCTTATATTTGCATATAAATTTCCTGATAAGATTTTAGATAAAATACAACTACAAATATTTTTGGGAAGTTTGAATTACGTTTTAGATTTCTGTCCAAACATTAACCATCTTGCAAAACCTCTGCATAATAGATTGAAAAATAATCCAGTTGTATAGCCCAATCATCATACAAACATTATTCGACAAATCAAAAAAATAAGTTTTAGAAATTTCATGTCTGTATATAGATGATCCATTGGCATTTAAAATTGTGGAAACTGATGTATCAGATTTGGGATATGGGGAAATTTTAAAATAAATTCAAAATAATAAGGAATGCATAGTCTAGTTTACATCTATACACTGAAATGATTGTCAAAAGAATTATTCTTGTGACGCCTCCAAACATAATCATACACGTGGCACTATCAAACATGCACACGTGGCAATCAAGCATTTCATATAAAGTATAATAAAATTTCCCCCATAAAAGAATATTTATATATATGTATCCACAACTTATAATATACATACATGCTAAGCATTTCATACATACCCTTCCAGTTGATACACACTTACTACAATAACTATCTGATACACAACAATGCCTTATAATATGCAGGATAAAGGTTGGGTACACCATAGCTCACTTCGACCCACCTATGACTCCAATTCAAGTTTAAAGCCCTTTGTCTACTCAATTCCTAAAAAATTCTAATAGCAAAGGGGTGAGCTTGCAACTCAGTAAGCAACTACGAAAACAGTTGTACACATATTCCCATCACATAAGAGTTGATTAAATGGAGCATATAAACATATATAAAACACATTCTCATAATAATAATATAGTCTTTCAATCCCCTACTTAGTCCACATACACTCACCATAGAGTTACATTACCATTGGCACTACATCGAGTGCGTACGAGAGTCCCAATGAAGAATGAGTAAGTGAGCACTAAAATGTTAAGCTCATTTTGAGAATCTTAAAGATATATTATCCTTAATCTCAAAACATATAATTGTATATGACTCTTTAAAGTTTCCGTAGCATTAAACCACGCCTCATTTAGAGCTCCGTAGGTCAAGTTATGGTCAAAATACTATAATTCTGCAAGTAGGCCGTGCATGGTCGTGCAAAGAATGCACACGGCTGTGTGCCAGTGCCTGAGAGCTCACATTCCTCACCTCTGGGTCTGCACAGCCATGCTACACTGGCACACGGCCGTTCTTAAGGGTCTGCATGCATGGCCTATAGACCATATCATACTCTTTCAGCCATAACTTTCTCTACCGAACTCATATTCAAGTGATTCAAAAAGCTACGGAAAGCAATTCAGAGGACTACAACTGTTATGAAGACACCTGGGCTGAATTAATTTATATGGATTAGCAAAAATGCCCTTGAAGTGGATAGTACTATTAAAGAACATTAATATATTTCAATTCAAGCCACTCAAACACCTAGCACTCCATTCCATACTAGTATATAACTAAATTCAACTTAAAAACACTTCCCACACCCACTAAACATCATCAATACGATCATAAATATATAATTCACAATCATTCACAAGATTTAAACATCCATAGACATCATTTTAATAATCCACAGCTAGAAACAACCCATTCTCACATTGCATTTCATTCAAGAGCATAAATTATTGTATGCATGTTTCAATGCAAGAGTTAGTATCCATAGTTACATATTCAACAATATATTTGGTACTCATAACCAAATTCACACATTTCAAGAGTTCATACATTCACATTCCATTCTCACTGTTCATCATCTGGCCATGGTCATAAAGCCAAGCTATATTACTTGTCTTATAATCGATGGTCACAAAGCCAATCGATCTTAATTTTCTCATAATCGATGGTCACAAAGCCAATCGATATCACCTTTCTCATAATCATCAATTCCTAACTTGTTTCACCTTTTTGTGAAACACAACCCATCATAATAACTCATTATCAATAATTCACCAACATTTCATCCATGCTCACATTCATAGCATTCAACATACACATTTATAGTGTCCATTACACAACACTCATATATCATCACCGATTTACACCTCATTACATTTGTAATACATAAAAAGGTGTAACTCATTCCACATCATATATTCAACACAATTTTACAAAATAATTCTCATATTAACATCTCTTCCATGATTACCAATTCATTCTCATATTCAAAATATTCAACCTTCTAAATCAAAATAGAGAATATACCAACTATATACCAAAAGTATACTAAGAGTATACCAAGGATATACCAAAGGTAAACCAACCATATACCAATAATATACCACCATGCACACACATATCACCATTTTCCTATATTATCATTACCAACATATCTTCACATATCCAATACATCAAAAAGGTTGAACTCATTCCACATCATGTATTCATTCAATTCCATTTTAAGAATACACAATAATACACATTAAGGCCAAGTATATATACACAATATATATCAATAGTTACTTATCTCCAAGTGCTCCTTACTTAAAAAAGGGTCTTTCTTTCAATGATGAGTGCTTTCCTTCCCTTTATGAATTCCTACACAATTTCATGTATATTAATTCAATAAGCAACATTGAAATCACCCTAACCTCACAAAGTGCACCAATTGCTCAAAGTTCAACAAGACCTAGGCATACTCACACAAGTCCAATAATCCCAAAATTGTTACAAAATCTAGGGTTATGTGTCTACAACAAATTCCAATTGGAATCATTTAATTTGGACATGTAAATCATTAAATATGGATTTTACAATCCACCCGGGTAAAACAGGGCACTCACAGCAGCAAGAAAATGGCCGGCCCTATTAACCCCTTAAAACAACAGAATTTAAGAAAACTCAAATCATAATAAATGTAAAGGACTCTCTGATGTTTCCAGAACAAAGCTTTCTCAAATTAGAGTTGTAAAACTCAAGATATGGCAAGAACAAGATGACTAAAAAAACAGAGTAATTCCTACCCGAATTTACAACCAATAAAACTCAACTTAAAACAATCAAATTCAACAAGCAAACTTACCAAATCAACTTCAATGGAAATAAAAACCTCCCAAGGCTTCCTATGGCAATGAATTACTTACTTAAATTAGCTCCCAAATTCTCCAAAAACCACTCTCTAGCTCACTCTTTTTCTTTCTCTCAAACTCTCTTCTTCTTCTTCCTTTCTCTACACCACCACCCACTAACACACATATTTAAATATACATATAAACAACTAGCCAATCAAAACTCTTCAAAAGCCCCTAAAGTCTTCTTTACTTTAGTAAATAATTATTACCTATTATTATATTATTATATTACATATATATCTCTTAATTACTTAT
>CATIWO010068858.1:0-17258 GCA_949673435.1 Macaranga tanarius | reverse complement strand
TGGCCACCCCTAGATGGAAGGGTGGCTGGATCACTTCAATCTACCGTTGGCAATGCTTCTTCTAACAAAGACAACTTCTGTTAATCAAATAAAACACATCTAAGATAGGAAAATTCAATAAACAGCATAGCTTCTGAAAATTTATAACGTTTTCACATATATAAATTAAAATACAATATCTTGATTACCTATTTATGTGTTGAATATAGCCTCAAAATACAATGTCCCAATTTTATACTGCTCTCAAAATACAATGTCCCAATTTTATATTGCAACATTGTAGGGCATATCTGCAAAGAATAAAAATAAATAAAATATTATAGCTAAATTATATATATATAAACCATGATAACAACAAAATATAAAATAAATTGAAATCTGTCAAAAGAAAAATTACCCAAGTTGAATTTTTTTTTTTTATAAAATAAAGAATTAAAGAATTTAAATATAGAAAAATAAGAACTAATAAACATCACCATCAGAACTTCATAGCTATGAAATTAGTTCAAATAAACCCAATGGCAAAAAAATAAGGAAAGAGCTCTAAAGGGTCCCTAAACTTTAGTAAACGAAAATACTTCTCAGTAAATGTATAATATTTCTCTCTTATGTCCAGTCCTAATGGCATCAAATATAATGCCCATTTAGTCACTGAAGTAAAGGAAGGAACTTCAAAATGGACAAAAAAAAAAAAAAAAAAAAAAAAAAAAGCATCCAGACTTGTAGATTGTGACCACAAACGTATCTTCAATTTGTTAAATAGCTAATGAAAAAATGAATTGCAAATTCTCGCCCACAGATCAAATCAATGAAAGAAAATTTCTAATAAATGTTACTATAATTTTTTTTTAAAAAAAAGGTAAACAAAGGAATATATCCCTCGGAATTTCGCCAACTTTGACCTGGTACATGAAACCTTAATAAGAAAAGAGATGGTTCCTCAACCTCTCTGCATCCATTAATGTAGAAAGGGAGCATCCATTTCTGTAACAACACCACCACAACCAACAGCAGCAGCAACAACAACAACAATAATAATAATAATAACAACAATAATAATGATGATTAGGGTTTCATGTACATTTTCAGATTACTAAATTTCTTGTCACCGGGATATCAAATTTCTGTGGAACAGAAGTCTGTTCAAAAAAAAAAAAGAAGAAAGCAGAAGAAGGAGTAACATACTCAGTGCTTGAGGGTGACGGCGGTGATGGGGTTTGAGTCATCGACAAGAAGAGAAGATGAGGTGTGGCCTTGAGCGCGACGGTGGAGAAGAGGAGTCCGACGGCGGTCCATCACTGGAGGAGAAGAGAAGGGCGACAGCTGTGATGGGGAGAAGGTCGTGGAGGAACAGGGCGACGACGGGTCGAGCACTGAAGGAGAAGAGGAGGGTGACGGCTGGCTGTGATGGGGAGAAGTTTTGATAGGTTTGGCTATGAAAAGGAGTAACATATAGGGTCTTTTTTTTTTTATTAATAATATCGCTAAATAGCGACAGATCTTTTTTTTTTATTAATAATGTCGCTAAATAGCGACGGATTATTAATCTGTCGCTATTTAGTGACAGATACAAAAATCCGTTACTAATTTAGCGATGAATAGAATAATCCGTCGCTAATTTAGCGACGGATAGAATAATTCGTCACTATTTAGCGGTGGATTAAAGATCCGTCGCTAAAACACTCGCCCTTGAACAATAAATTTTTATGCAAATTTAGCTACGGATTAACGACGGATACTAAAATTCATCGTAAATTCGGGAACTAATTTTTAGGGCAAAAATTTTTGAGGATTTTATCGACGGAACTTTTTTTTCGTCGATTTATTATCCATCGCTAATCCGTTGGTAATTAGAGATGGAAAATCATCCGTCGCTAATTTCTGTCAGTAAATCACTGCAGTCTAGTAGTGGCTGTTGAATCACGCACAACTGCCAGCCGATAATCTTCTATAGACTTATAATTCGACAATTTCAGGAATATAGGCAACAAAATTCAATTCTGAATTTTGGAATTCAAGATTTCATTGTATTGATTAGAAAAACTGTCTCCCAAATCTTAAAACAACCATTTAAATATGAAACCCTAAAAGTAATCCTAAATAATGACAAAAAGGTCAAAAACCTTAAAATTCAAAATAATAAAAAAATTTCTAAAAATAGTAAAAAAAACATAAAAAAACATTTTTCGGGCCCTAAACAATAGAATTTGGTCGAAAAATGACGGATGTCACCGGCCAAGCCCGTGTGTTTCGATCCTTGGCCCGTTTCCAATCAGATTAGACTTTGAAACTACCAAAATTCGAAACTCCAAAATTGGCCAAAATTATGAAATTACCACTACTTCCAATTTCTCAAACTTTTCCATAAATGCACATGCTTACTCATCGATACATCCCGCATCATTCTTTCGAGGGTAGACAGAATTAGCCCTCGAAGTCTCATCCTCTAAAGAACCACTTGTATAAGGAATCAGATGTTTAATATTAAAAATATATGCAGTGCAAATATGACTAGGCAGCTTCAAACGATAATCATTAGGATTAATTTTCTCAATGATCTCCACTGGTCCAATCTTCTTGGCAAACAACTTATTATACTCACCAGCAGAAAACCTCTCTTTAGTAAGAGTAGCCCACACATAATCCCCTACTTGAAACTCAACATGTCGTCGTCTCTTATCCACAGCCTACTTGTACTTGCCTGCAGCTTGCATTAAATTATCATGGATAGCTTTATAAATCTTCTGTAGCCCATTCACAAAAGTGTTAGCTTTCCTATGAACTCTAGTTTTGGTCAGAAGAGGTATCAAATCAAGCGGCCCTCTTGGCACAATAGAATACACCACCTCAAATAGACCAAAACCAGTACTATGGTTGACATCATAATTATGAGTGAACTCTATCTGACATAATTTCTAATCCCAACTCTTCACATGCTCACCCACTAAACAATTCAATAAATTGCCCAAAGATCAATTCACCACCTCAGTCTGGCCATTAATCTAAGGATAATAAGCACTACTTAAATTCAGCTTCATATTCACCATCCTCCATAAACTGAGCCAAAAATGGCTAAGAAAATAGGTATCCTGGTTAGACATAATAGACATAGACAACCCATGCAGCCTGTATATCTTTCTAAAGAACAACTGAGCAACATATACATCATCTGTAGTTTTCTTACATGAAATAAAATGCATTATTTTTGAAAACTGATAAACTACAACAAAAATGAAATCATTACCTCACTGTGTGCACGACAATCCAAGCACAAAATCCATACTGGTATCCACCCAAAGCTGCGAAGGAATGGGCAACGGCATATACAAACCCGCATTAGTAGTTATCCCCTTAGAAACTTGGAACACTCGATATCTTTGCACAAGTTTCTCAACCTCTTTACGAATAGTAGGCTAAAAGTAAGAAGCCTGCACTAATTACAAAGTCCTATCTCGCCCCACATGCCCTTCGCCATGCAATTCCTTAAGAATCTTTAAATATAAACTACAATTTGAAACACATAATTGATTGCCTTTAAATAGAAATCCATATTGCAATAGGAAATCTATTTTCTCTTATGCTCTAACCTTTGCCATAATATCAGAAAAATAAGGATCAGTGTCAAGTAAATCAGTAAAGCACTCAAAACTAGGTACCTCTATAGACATCTGAGTCAACAAACATTTACGCCTATTGAAAGCATCAGCTACACTGTTAGTAATGCCAAACTTATAGTTCACCACAAAAGTAAATCTCTCCAGATAAGCAACCTAAGTAGCATGTCTAGCAGACACTTTATCTTGGCTATGTAAATGCTTCAATGCCTCATGGTCAGTATACAAGATAAATTCTCGATGAAACAAATAATAACACCAATGCTTAACAGCCTGCACCACAGCATAAAACTCAACATTATAAGTGCTATAGTGCAGCCTTGCACCTGACAACTTTTCACTGAAGTATGCAACTGGCTTGTTATTTTGGCTCAAAACTACCCCAATTCCCACCTTAGAGGCATCTAAATACAACTCAAAAGGTTGATGAAAATCTGGCAGCACTAGAATCAAACCTGTAGTAAAGCACAATTTAATCAATTCAAACACCTTTTCTGCCTCATCCATCCACTCAAACTTGCCTATCTTTATACAATCAGTAATAGGCGCCATAATACTACTGAAGTGTGGAATAAAATGCTTATAAAATGAAGCTAACCCATAAAAACTCCTAACATCAATAATGGTATTGGGTCTTGGCCACTGCCTCACTACCTCTACCTTGGACTCATCCACCTATAGCCCCTCACCCGATCGAAACCACATGACCAAGAAATAATACTTTGGGAGTCAAGAATGCACACTTCTTAATCACAATATAGAAATTGTCTCTATGAAGGACATGAGGAACATCTTGCAATTGATTAAGATGTTTGTCTAGGTTAGCAATGTATATCAAAATATCATCAAAATACACAACAACACACTTGCCAATAAAGGGTCTTAAAATCTAGTTTATAACACGCATAAAAGTGCTCGGTGCATTTACTGGCCCAAATAGCATTATAAGCCATTCATACAACCCCTCACTCGTCTTAAAAGCTGTTTTCCACTCATCTTCAATTCGAATCCGAATTTGATGATATTTACTTTTCAAATCTAGTTTAGTAAAAATTATGGCCCTACTAAGCTGTTCAAACAAGTCATATAATCTGGAAATAAGGAAATGATATCTGACAGTCATTTTATTAATAGCTCGACTATCAATGCATATCTTCCACGAGCCATCTTTCTTTAGTGTCAAAAGGGCTAAGACTGCACAAAGACTCAAGCTCTCCCGAATATACCCATTGGCCAGCAGCTCCTCCACTTACCTTCTCAACTCCTCATGCTCACTAGGACTCATCCTATAATGTGGTCGATTTGATAAGGTTGTGCTAGGTTCAAGGTTAATCTAATATTGTAAATCACATATTGAAGGTAATCCATCAGGTAATTCTTCTAGAAACATATCATTAAATTCCTCCAAAAGTGGTAAAATTGCCTCAAGAACTGGTACCTCCTCATCCACCCTCTTCCCGATTAAGACATAAAAAACTTTAAATTCCTACACTACCTCCTTAAAATGCCCTAAAGTTAACAATCTAACACTGCTTTTGTTGTCTTCTCTCAACTTCTTAGGCTGTACATGCTCTTTATTGGGTACTAACACAAGTTTTACACCCTCAAACATGAAACTATATATATTAGCCTTTCCATTATGAATCACCTCCCTATCAAATTGCCAAGGCCACCCTAACAACAGATGGCATGCATCCATGGCCACCATATCACACCAAACATCATATCTATACTTTGTCCCAATAGAAAAGAAAACTAAGGCATATTTTGACACTGCTACCTTGCCTCCTTATTTCAACCAGGCCAATTTATATGGCTTAAGATGCTTTTTTATTACAATTCCTAATTTTTGGACTGCCTCCACTGAAATTATATTCTCACAATTGCTTGCATCCATCACAAACCTATATATTTTTCCCTTGATAGTAGAGGTTGATTGAAAAATATTATTTCACAACCAATCATTATTAATAGCCCTAAGAGTTAAATAGGACCTCCTTATAACCAAAGTAGTACCCGCATCACCAGTCATATAAGCTCCTCTTCAAATGTTTCAGAATCAAAAATTATATCATCAGTTGTCAAAACATCCTCATCGTTCCTATCACCTTTATCTGTCTCAGCAAACATGACCTTCTTTCCAGTTTTCTTGCACTTTGATTGCCTGTGACCAATTTCACCGTACCCAAAATACTTAATACCACTACTTAGACCAGCCTTATTAAATTTGTTGCCATTAACTACTCTAACCCCCATTCTGGTCACGTTCCCTGCAATCAACCTGTCACTTACACAACCTACGCTACTACTATTAGTATTGCCACCACCTCCTGCACTCCTAAAACTAAAAGGATGCACAAAGCTAATTAGCTGCCGCTTCTCAATCTGTAAAGCCCGCTAGTGCACTATAGAAACAAAAAAAATAGGTCAAACATATTGACCGTATCTTTAATCTGTTCTTTTAAACCCCTAATATACTAAGCCACCAATTGATCTTTCATCTCGTGTACTTCATTTCGAGTGATCAGTTAATAAAACTCGATTGTATAGTCATCAACTGAATGATTTTCTTGCCTCAAATTCTACAACCTTTAGTATATTAATTGCTGATAATTAAAAGGCAGGAAGGATGCTCACATTTGCTTCTTTATCTTTTCCCACGTAGTAATTTTGATTTCCCTAACCTGACTCCACTTTGCTTAATCTACTGCCACTAAGCCATCACTAGATTCTAAAACCTAATCACCACTAAAGATACCCACTTGTTCCCAGGCATACCCTTAAAATCTAGCACTTCCTTTACTGTGGTCAACCAGTCAAGAAATTCTTCCGACTGTAGACTGCAATAGAATTTAGGAATTTTAGTCCTCATATCTGTTTCACATCGCCTCCTATCCTCCTCCTCCACATGTGGATGATGATGTCTGCGAGGTATGTCATCATAGTTATCCTCGTTATCAGTAGATCCATCATTGTTTCCTCTAGTAAAAAAGTTCCTTTGCTCATCAGGATTAGGAATCCTCCATTGATTTGGATTCTCCTTGTTTTGATTGACAAGCAATTCACCCATTCTCTTCGTTAGTCTATTTATTAAATTATCCATCCTCTGATCTATCATCTATTTGATCCTCTATTTGAATCTCTACTCAATACGACGTAGATCATCACACTCATAAACCTCATCTACATATTGTTGTGGTGGTTGTTGCTGCCTTCTCCAAGACACCTTCTCTTAGGAATGAACGTAGCTTTGATACCAAACTGATGCAGTGGATAGTTCACAAACAAGGATAAATATTATTAACTATTGAATCGCGCACGACTGCCAGCCAATAATCTTCTACAAACCTGTGATTCAATAATTTCAGGAGTATAGGCAACAAAATTTGACACTGAATTTTAGAATTCAAGATTTAATTGTATTGATAAAAAAAACTGTCTCCCAAATCTTAAAATAAGCTTTTAAATATTAAACCTTAAAAGCAATCCTAAACAATGACAAAAAGGTCCAAAACCCTAAATTCGAAATAATAAAAAAAAATAAAAAAAATATTTTTCAAGCCCTAAACAATGGAATTTGGCCGAAAAATAACGGACGTCACAGGCAAAGCTAGTGTGTTTCGATCCTTGGCCCATTTCCAATCAGATTAGACTCTGAAATCACCAAAATCTGAAACCCCAAAGTTGGCCAAAATTATAGAACTGCTACTACTTCAATTTCTCAAACTTTTCTATAAACACGCACGTTTGCTCATCAATGTGTCCCGTATCACCTATATAATATCATGAGCTAACAATTGTTCAATCTTATGGAAGCCTTTCTAAAAACATGCCAATAGATAGTTAAATTGGCCAATGCATCAACACAACAATTCCTTTTAGGTAACCTGCACCATATTACATTTTCATTGATTCACTACTCCTAACAGGTAATGAGGCTTACCATACACAAGAGCTATCTGTTTCAAAGTAACTTTTTGAATATTGAGTACTAAGCAAAGCATATTAATTTTTTTAAATAAAATTCAAACTTAAGCAAAGCATATTGTATTTATTAGGAAACAAACTAATTGATTTTCCAAAGCTTTTTCATTTTGTATTTTTGACTAGTGCACACATAACTAATATATATCTTGAGAAGTTAAAAAGTTTAATATTAATATTAATCTCTTTTAAATGTTTTGGGGTTTGCATCAAAGTGAAATAAAGCTGATGATAACAATCAAATAGCATATAATGAATCGATAAAAAATTAAGGATAAAAGGATACGTGAAGATATAAGAAAATAAGGAGATCATAAAACTAGTCTTACATTTCTTGTGCAGCCATCAAAGAATATCAAGGACTAAACAATACTCAAATGCCATAGAGATAAAAGACTTATGGTGGAGTCGTAAAAGAAAACTAAGAAAAGAAGATTAAAGATAAAGAAGAAATGATGAGAAAGAGATGGAAGGACATAGGTCCATGTCATTGTCCCTGGATAAACTAGTAGCAATTCATCATACTAGATGCCTTCAGCTATTAATCCAACCTATTTTTTAGGTATGTTTTTCTTTTATCTATGTTTCTTGTAAGAAAGATGATTAATAACCGTTTTCCACATGATTTTTAAATGGAATTCTATTATACACCGCCCATGTAATTTTTTCCTTATTTTTTTGTTGGCAATATAGTGTTGGGAGGGGCATTTATTTTACTCAAGTTGTTGCTCTGAGATCAATTTCAAACATCCTTGATTTTATCATTTGTCACTCACTAATTACAAGTTCATTAAGAAGATGCTTGAATCAACTGAAACAATTTGTGAAAACAAAAAAATATGGATGTAAAAAAATGGTTTCAGTTTTTAAAAAATGTAGCCATGAGAAACGTTGTATCTATAGATTATGTTCTTGCCCACTTCCACTCTGTAATTTCACTAAATCATCTAAAAAGCTATACCAGCACTTCAAAAATAAGCATCCAGAGTCTGCAAATTATTTCTTATTCAACTTCACCTTCTCCTTGTCATTAAACATTCATGACAGGTCTCTTGTACTTCAAGAAGCAAATGATGAACATTGTTCATCCTCAACTACTTTGAAGAAATTTATAGGAATATAGTCACTGTTAGATGCATTGGATGCTAGTTTTTAGAGGAGAGATTCTTATATCATCTTGATGTAACAATAAATCATAGCTCTCTGACTTTATTTTCTTTAATAGAATCAATCCAGTCTCAGGTCAATGATCATCCTCCCATGATAGGGTTTATTTTGGTTCTAAGCTATTTGTTTGATAGCAGTGATAAGATTAAACTAGATCTCTTTATACTTCATGCTTAACAAATCTATGAAAATAGATAAAAACTTGCTCTAGAATTAGCACATGTGTGCAGTCTTAGCTGATGCATATGGATATGGAGACACTACACCAAATTCAAATTCTTTAAGCTATGGTGGATGACCTATAACGAGATCGAGAGCTAAGAGGATGAAAGAGGCCATCATAGGACTTGTACAAGAGAATCTCAAGCATATGAGATAAGGTGGAAGAAATTTGGTGGAAACTAAGTCAATCAACTTAGTTAGTTATGTTCAAGCCGATACACACCTGTATAGACTTATACACACCCATATTTCAACACGCCCAAAATAATTAGTAGGGTACACGGGCCACAGACACGCTCGTGTTCAAGGTGCTTAAAACATCCAGTAAGATACACAGCTAGAGACACACCCGTATATGAATAGGCATCAGGCCGTGTAACATTTTGTCTCAAAATAATAGTCGAAACATGCCCGTGTGTGGTCACGTCCAGACCGTGCAACAGACCATATATCATTCTGCCAGTTTATCATAATGACAACATGCCCATATCTTGAGCTATAAGCCCGTGTCTCAACAATGATATTTATCCGATTTTTATATTTAACTTTTTAATTAGGAGTTTTATTTATGTTTTATTTACTAACTAGGATTTATGTATAATTAGAAGTATAGTTATCTACTCCTAAAGAGTTGTTTTCTTTTAGAATCAGTTTAGGTTTAGGATTACAAGTCTATAAATATTTGTAAAAATATTATTTTTGAGAAGTTGATTGATATTGATTATTTTCAAATTCATATTTGAATTTTCTAGAATTCTTGTGAGAGCTATATTCGAATTTGCTTCGAGCGTGTTGCAAATTCAACCCTTTGATAATTATATTTCTTAGCTGTTAGATAGCTATTGGGTTCTAATTCTTTTTAGTTTATGCTAGATAGATCCTTGGGTAAGGCTCCAATAGATTATTACAGTTCCTAGTTATTAGATAACTAGAGGGTTGTATCAGATTTGGTATCAGAGCACTAGCTCTAGTATAAGCTATGTATCCCTAGCGTAGTACTTATGCCTTTATTAAATAAAAAATTTATAAGAAAAATTGATATCATTAAGTTCATCTGCATCAAAATTACATCAAGTGATTTTAGCCCCAATAACATCAAGGAAGTCGTATCGACCATAGCCATTGCATCAACAAAATTTATGGGTGAGCATTCTAGCCCCGTGAAAACTCATCAAATTTGTATATTTCCACCTTATTTTTCTTTGCAAACCAACCATAGCATCATTCTTTATCTTTGAACCCTTCTTTCTACTCGTTTTCACCTTTCAATAACTAAAAGTTTGATCTCTTTTTTATAACCATAATTTTCTTCATCTTATATTTTTAGACCCTATTAAAAACCCAAAAATTCCACAAAATTTGTGTATAAACAGCCTCAAAATTTTATTATACCTGAAATCACCCAAAACAGCCCCAAAAATCACATAAATTATGATTTAAGCTCATAAGGTGTTTAAGGGCTTTCAAAGTTGATCCTTTTAGTTTTCTTTCACTATTAGCTTTAGTTGTCAAGGTCTGACTTATAATTCTCTTAGAAGTAGTACACATTTAGATCAATTAAAAACTTAAAAGGAATTCTTGTATGTGTTTAATTTGTGAGTGCATTAGAGGGTTTTCTAATCTAATTGAGAGAAACACATGAGAGAGTATTAGAATAGGAATTTCTCTTTTATTTTTTTATTTCAGATATACATCATGGATACAAAAGAGAAGATTATATTAGAGGCGATACAAGAAATGTCACAAAAGATGTTGGCTCAATAAGAGGACATAGGGAGTAAAAGTTAAAAGGTCCACGAGAGGTTGGAGAGGTTGGAGTTAGGTACCCCTGTTCGAGCAAAGGATGCCAAATAAATTCTCTTCGATGATTTAGAAGAGGAGGCAACTGAAGAGGGATCTACACGTGCCAATAAGAGCAAATCCAAGGATGGAAATTTAGGATCAATCAAGATTAAGATTCCAACTTTCTAAGGTAAGAGTAATAAGGAAGCTTACTTGGAATAGGAAAATAAGGTTGAGCGTGTGTTCGATTGCCATAACTATACTAAAGAAAAAAAGGTAAAGTTGGCAACCGTGTAGTTCATTGACTATGCCAGTGTATGGTGGGATCAATTTACCTCCATTAGGTATAGAAGTGGAGGATGTCCTATTTCATTATAGTTTGAGATGAAAACCATAATGAGGAAGATATTTATACATCAACACTATTATAAAGAGCTATATAATAGGTTACAAAGATTAACCCAAGACTTTAAAAGTGTTGAAGAGTATCATTAAGAGATGGAGATGGCCATAATTCGAGCAAACATTGAGAAGGATAGAGAGGCTACCATGGCACATTTTCTATCAGGTTTGAACTATGAAATTGCTAACTTTATTGAATTACATCATTATGTAGATTTGGAGGACATAGTACATATAGCAATCAAGGTGGAAAAGCAATTGAAGGTGAAAACCAAGGCAAATTTGAATCCTACATCCCTATAGAAATCGAATTGGAAGAATAAAAAAGGAGGACTGGCAAGTGAAAATAAGGGCAGATTTGAGCCAAACAAAGGCAAGGATGTTACTACACTAAAGGTGCAACCTAAAATTGACAAATCCAAGGGTAAGTCAAGTAATATTCAGTGCTTTCAATGCATGGGATATGGGCATAGAGCTACACAATGTCCAAATATGAAAATCATGACCCTGTGCAATAGAGAGGTGGTAAGCGAGGATGAGAATGATAATGATGATTTGAGTGACATGCCACCATTGGAGGACGCATCTGATATGAAGGGAGATGAATCAGCCCCTCAAGGGCCAATTTACACATTGGTTACTAAGCATGCCTTAAGCATACAAGCTAAGAAGGAAGAGGTACAACATAAGAACATCTTTCATACTAGGTGCATGATAGATAATAAGTTATGTAGTATGATTATATATGGTGAGATTTGTGCTAATATTGTTAATGATGTTTTAGTTGATAAATTGGGACTTAAAATAACTAAACATCCTAGACTTTATAAATTGCAGTGGTTGAATAATAGTGGGGATATTAAGGTCACTAGGCAAGCATTAATTTCATTCTCTATTGGGCATTATCATGATGAGGTATTATGTGATGTAGTTCTTATGCATGGTAGTCATATATTATTAGGACGTCCATAACAATATAATAGCGAGTCATACATAATAGATTTACTAACCGTTATTCATTTAAGATGAATGACAGAACTATCAATTTGTTAACTATGATGCCTAAGGAAGTATACAAAGATTAGAAAATTCTGAGTGAATGTGAGAGTGCACATGAAAAAGAAAAGGTGCACCAGCAAAAGGAGAGTTGTGAGAAAAGCCAAGAGAGGCATAAGTTTAAAGAGAAAAAATGAGAGAAAATAGAGAGGATGCGCAATAAGGGAAAAATTAATGAGAGTGCGTATGCAAAAAGAGAGCATAGTGTGCAAAAAATGATAAAAAAATAGGTAAAAGGCAATTTCTGTGCTATAGAAGGTGAGATTAGAAAGGCTTATCTAAACAAGCAATCTATGACACTAATAGTATTCAAAGGTGCATATTTATCTTTTAATTTTAACCCAATCATATCTTCTCTTCCTAGTTCTTTTCAAGCTTTATAGCAGGAATTTGAAGATCTATTTCCTGAATCTATGCCTAAAGGTTTGCCGCCATTAAAGGGGATAGAATATCAAATTGATTTTATTCTTGAAGCACAAATTCCAAATAGACTAGCCTATAGAAGCTACCTAGAAGAAACTAAGGAATTATAATGATAAGTGGATGAGCTATTATTTAAAGGGTTGATTAGAGAAAGTATGAGCCCATGTACTGTTCCTGTGCTATTAGTGCCTAAAAAGGATGAAACATGGCATATGTATGTTGATTGTCATGTTGTCAAAAAAATTACTGTAAAGTACCGCCATCTTATATCTCATTTAGATGATATGTTGGATGAATTGCATCGTGCATGCATATTTTCTAAAATTGATTTAATGGCTGGGTATCATCAAATTAGAATAAAAATTGGTGATAAAAAGGAAAACTGCCTTTAAGATAAAATATGGGTTATATGAGTGGTTAGCATACCATTTGGTATTATGGATGTGTTCGTGGATGACTTCTCAGTTTATGGCAGTTCTTTTGAAGGATGCTTGGAGAATTTGGAGCAAGTTCTTACAAGGTGTGAAGAGATGAACTTGGTACTAAATTGGGAGAAGTGTCATTTTATGGTGGAGGAAAGAATCGTTCTTGGACATAAGATTTCAGCATAAAGTATTGAAGTGGACAAAGAAAAAGTGGAGACCATTAAAAAGCTTTAATACCCAACAAACATCAAAGGAATTCAAAGTTTCCTAGGCCATGCAAGATTCTATCGGTGGTTTATCTAGGATTTTTCAAAAATCTCTTAACCTCTTTGTAAATTACTTGAGAAAGATTCTCCTTTTGACTTTACTAATGATTGTAAATTGGCTTTTGATAGGTTGAAAGAAGCATTGATATCAGCCCCTATAGTTGTATCACCCGACTAGAATCTTCCATTTGAATTGATGTGTGATGCAAGTGATCATGCAATAGGAGCTGTACTTAGCCAAAGGAAGGAGAATAAACTTCATATCATCTATTATGCAAGCCAAACCTTTAATGATGCATAACTCAACTATGCCACAACCGAGAAGGAGATGTTAGTAGTAATTTTTACTTTTGATAAATTTTGATCTTACTTACTTAGTTCTAAAGTTATTATGTATACAGATCATGCAACATTCAAGTACCTCTTGAACAAGAAGGACTCAAAGCTAAGGCTCATACAATGAGTGCTGCTTTTACAAGAGTTTGACATTAAAATTAAAGATAAGAAGGGATCAGAGAATGTAATAGTTGATCATCTCTCAAGATTAGAGCTGGAGTAAGATGGAGATGAGGAGGAAGAACCTATTCAGGAGCTATTTCTAGATGAGATGTTGTTAGCAATCTGAAGTTTAAATGCTCCATAGTTTGCCGATATAGCAAATTTCATCTCAAGTGGAAAGCTCCTAGAAGAATTCAATAGTCAATAGAGGAAGAAGCTCATTTGTGATTCCAAGTACTATTTGTAGGATGAGCCATACCTCTGAAAGCTATGCAGTAATGGAATGATAAGAAAATGTGTAAGAGAAGAAGAATCTGGTTCAATTTTGTGATATTGTTATGGGATGATTAATGGTGGTTATTTTGGTCCACAAAGGACTGCTGCAAAGGTTCTTGAAGTAGGATTCTTTTGGCCTACACTCTTTAATGATGCTAGAAAGTGTGTACTCAGTCGTAATGCATATCAAAGGAGTGGCAACATTTTCAAGAAGGATGAAATGCTCCAATCGGGAATTCTTGAGGTAGAAATATTTGGTGTGTGGAGCATAGATTTTATAGGGCCATTTCTTGTTTCAAATGGAAACAAGTACATACTTGTTTGTGTGGATTATATATCCAAATGGGTGGAATTTCAAGCATGTACAGTGAATGATGCAAGAGTGGTTTGCAAATTTTTGCAAAGACTCTTTGGTAGGTTTGGGATGCCTCAAGCTATTATAAGTGATGGAGGAACACACTTCTGTAACATAAATATGGAGGCATTGCTAGCTCGTTATGGGGTTAAACACAAGATAGCTACTTCATACCATCCCCAAACAAGTGGATAAGTAGAATTAAGCAATAGAGAATTAAAGAGGATTCTTGAAAGAATAGTGACCAAGTCGAGAAAGGAATGGGTGAGGAAGTTAGATGATGCTTTGTGGGCATACCGAACAGCTTATAAGACACCTATTGGAATGTCTCCATATATATTGGTCATGGAAAAGCATGTCACATTCCTATAGAGATTGAACATAAAGCTTACTGGACAATCAAGGCTTTGAATTACGATTGCAAAAAAGCAGCTAAAAAGAGACTTTTGCAGCTAAGTGAATTGGAGAAGTTAAGAGAAATGGCATATGAAAATTCTAGGATTTATAAAGAACATACAAAGAAGTGGCATGATGCTAAAGTAAAGATTAAGAGTTTTCAAGAAGGAGATCAAGTGTTGCTATTCAACTCCAGGCTCAGATTGTTTCCAGGGAAGCTCAAAAGTAAATGGTCGGGACCATTTGTAGTGAGACATGTCTACCCTTATGGAGCTGTGGAAGTTTTCAACACTAGAGGAGAAAAGTTCAAAGTCAATGGGCAAAGACTGAAAATCTACAATGGAGGCATATGGGAGAATTCTCATTAATTGGCCTTTTTGGCCGATTCAACACTCTAAAGATCATAATGGTCTAAGCTCATAGACTTAAAAGAGCGCTTTTTAGGAACTCAACCAAGTTTTCATTTTTCTTGTGAAATTCTTTTAGTTTTTAGTTTTACAATTTCTAATCACAAGTTCTTTAACTTTGTCTTTCAGAGAAGAAGCATGGAAAGATGTTTGGGAATTGCAAAAGAAGGAAAGCTAAAGGATGAGAGGTAAGTATTTTTAATATAAGAATAAAATTATGATTGTTACATGTGAGTTTGGGGTGATTGTTCATGTTTTTTGTATGGATGTATATGTTGCGCACCTTATTGCACACCCATGTGTTATGGTCTAGCAAAAAGAAGTAAGAAAATGCATTAAAACCAGGCATGGACGTGCTATATTCTAGCATGGCCGTGCCTATTTGAAATTGGGATAGTCAACAAAAGCTAGAACTAGGCACGGCCATGCCACTTTCATGCACGGCCGTGCCACCTGGAGTCACATGCATTATTGCACATTCTTCTCAAATTTTAAATTAGTGAAAACCCCAATTCGCAAATCTTTATATTTTCCCACTACCCACAAGTTTCAAAACCTTTATCATCTTCCTAGACTTAGAGTTTCTCAACTTTGACTACTTTTTCAAATTCATAAAATCTTTTTCAAATTCCTAAAATCTTTTGCACTTTCTAAGTTCTTTAATTAATTCCAACAACCTTTTTCTCTTCCCAATTCATAATTCACTCTTTTTAATACCATAACCCTCTCTATATAAACCTCCATTCCATTCTCTTCTCTACACACTTTCAACTCATCCTTTCATCTCCCTCTCACATTTCTCAAGCATAACTTCTTCCCCTTTATATTCTCTAAACACTTTCAACATTCTCTTCTCCATTTTCTTTCCAAATCTGAAATTTTTGAACAACACCATGGAAAGGGAACTAAGAAGGAAGACAGTTACACAAAGAAGACTAAGAAGACGTGGAGGAAGCTCAAGTAATCTAAATTAATAAGAAGAAAGAATGGTAAGACCTTTCCCCCCTAACATTCAATTCAGGCATGAGGGGCAAAGGAACAAGTTTAACCAATTTATGGCTCGAACATTCGTGCCTATAAAATACATGAGTGTGTCCTCCCTTCATAGTGCGGGTTTATTAGATGATGTGAATATGTATGTCTCTAGGTTGGGTTAGGAAGCTTTTGTGATGATGAAACACCCCACTTTTATGATTCCAACATGTGAATTTTTGTCATCTTTCCACTTTGATGAGAATGAGGCCATGCTAAGATTTAGGCTAAGCAACCAAGATCACACCATTGGTCTCTTTGAACTCAATGATGTTTTTCATTTCTTAAAAGATCAAGATGCCAATATCAATTTTGATAGAGATGTATTTTGGAGGGAAATTATCAGTCAAAGACATGTTTTCTATCAACCTAGGTTAGCCAAGGAGTCCAACATTCATTCTCATGCTTTGAGATACCTCCATCGAGTCATGTCACACTCCTTATTTGCTAGGAAGGAGGGGGATTCTGTAGTCACTACTATGGAATTAAATGTCTTATATTGCATGGTTAACAATCTCAAGTTGGATTGTATGTCATGTGTTAGCAACTAAATTCAAAGATGTGGCAACCAAACGAGTGGGGGCAATTAAGATAGGTGGCTTGGTACTTAGCATTGCAAATTATGTGGGCTTTGGCATTGATAATATGCCATTTGACAAGCTGCCGGGTCCATCTCGCATCGATCTTCCTATGATGAAAGCTATAGGAATGATTGAAATGGAAAGAAATGGAGTGCCTATACTCATTGGTGATGAACCGCAACAACAAGCAAGGCAAGAGGAAGATGAGGAAGAAAGTGATTTGCAACAAGTGATGAGTCGCCTAGATACTTTAGAACTTCAAGTGGGTGTCATTGACTCTAATATGGGAGAGCTCACTTTCATGGCACACGAAATGAATGCAAGCTTACATGGTGTTCAACACAATGTCAATATGCTCAATCAAAATCTCAT
>CATIWO010068847.1:0-13748 GCA_949673435.1 Macaranga tanarius | reverse complement strand
TTCATCAAAATTAGGAATCCTCCCATGATTCGGATTTTTCCTATTTTGATTGACTAACAATTCGCCCACCCTCTCTGTTAGGCGATCCATCAAGGTGTCCATTCGCTGATCTATCATCTGTTCGATCCGTTGCTCGAATCGCTACTCAATGCGATGTAGATTATCACGTTCGTAGACCTCCTCTACATGCTGTTGTGGTTGTTGCTGCGCTGGCTGCCTTCTGGGCGGCATAACTTTGATACCAAACTGACATAGCGGAAGCCCTAATTAAATTGGATAACTATTGAATCCCGTTGATTCACAAAGAATGCCGGAAGACAACCTTCTAATTCATGTTGATTCTACAGAATTCCAGAGAACTAGGCATCAAATTCAAAAATTCAAAGAATTTTGAAATTTGGAAGAAAGTAGAAAATTAATTCATTCAACATCAAAAACTATCCTCCAAACCCTAAAACAATCCTAAACAAACTAGGAAATAAGAATCCAAATCCTACTAAATAAGTCGCCAAATGTCGCTTCTATTACGAAGACCCCTTGGTCGTGAAGCTTATCCAGGAGATGTCTTTTATTTGCACTCATGCCTTTTGGAAAGAGATGCTAAATCAAGTTCCCGTTTAGGTGAAGGAAGTATGACTGCTTTACCAATAGTTGAGACCCAATCAGGAGACGTTTCGGCTTATATTCCTACTAATGTAATTTCCTTAATTAAACAAAAATAAATAAAATTCAAATCCAAATTAAAACAAATAAAAATTGAAAATAAATAAATATAAAATTAATAAAATTAATAAATTAATAAAATAAAATTAAATAAATATATATATATACGTCTCCTGCCCATTGTTCTGCAAACTCATTCCAATAACTCCAAGACTTGCTGCACCGCATCACCTATTTAGTTAGGTTAATTTCTATTTTATATAAAATAAACTCTAGGGGGTGTTTGATAACACCACTTAATGCTGAAAATTAACATATTCAACACTTAATTATTTTAAGTTGGTTTGATAACACAAAATAGGCCCAACTTAAATTATTTAATTAAGTTAAAAAATACTTAAAATAATAAGTTAAAAATTTTGACTTAAAATATCTACTGAACATATTAAGTTGTTAGGTTTTAAAATTTTTTTATTAGATTGATTATTGTGTCCTTATTATTTAAAAATTATTACTCACTTGTCAATATCACAATGTTAAATAGGTAAAATTAATTAATTTTATGATTTTCAGCACTTATAGTTATCAAACAGATTTATTTAATTAAGTATTTAAAAAATTCAGTGTTTATTATATTCAGCATTCAACACTTAATTTTCAGTTTTATCAAACACTACCTTACTAATTAAATAGTATATTTAGTTATAATTTAAATTAATTTGTATTTCCTATTCTAAATGGGTGAACTTTCAATTTGACTAATATAAACTAAATAAATAGTATAATTTTAGAAATTTTATTGAAATTAAAAAAGTAATAATAATTAATTTTTTATTATTAAAATTATAATTATAATTATAATTTGAAAATAAGGTAGAGAGTTTTTGTTTTGTCCAACATTGCATTTAGCAGATCTAGGCTTAATGTGTTCAGCAGGTAAATTAAATTCACAGTTCTGAGAAAATATAGGCACCTTTGTATATTTCCCCAAAATGTGGAAGTTTCAAAGGTAATTAATCTGTAGATGCAAGGGCCAAAATGCACCCAGTAGCAAAAGTAAAACGCCCGGAGTAGTAAATCATTCCCTGGATCCTAAAGATAATATATGCATAAACTTGTGCTCATTTCATGAGGTTATCACTCTAAAGTTCTGCCACTCAACAGCCCTGGGTGAGATCGCTACCAATACAAGTTATGACCCGTCAATCGTGACAATGCATATGCCAATAAACAAGATTAAATTTAAATAAATGCCATAACTATGGAAAATGTTTCACTTATTTTAAAGCAAATCATAAGGAAATTAAACATCCAAAGTACAGTATATCCAAGTTATAACTACTAGTATCATAAATTTTTTTTTGAATGGAAGAGAAGCTTCATTAAGAACACCCAAGGGCATCAAAATACAACAGGTCCCTCAAAACAGGAGGATGGACCGATAAGCTAGAAATAATCAAATTACATTCTAGAGCCTATTTAGCTATCCAGTCAGCAACCCTGTTTGCTGACCTTTTAACATGAGAAATGAAAATATTAGCATTGGCTAACAAAAGAGACTTAATCCTATGGATTATTGCTTCTGTTTCCCAAGCTAGAGCCACCCCGTTGCTATTAATCTCCTGAACAATCAATTCAGCATCTGTTTCAATCAAGATGTTAGACAAACCTCTAGCCAATACCCATTGGAGTGCTGATTCAATTGCCAAACATTCACTAAAACAAGCTGATTCACACACAGCTTTAGAACTACCAGCAAAAATAAGATTACTAGAGTTATCATGAACAATAAAGGCCAAACCTGCCCTTCTAGTTGCTGGAGAGAAAAATGCATCTGTATTGATTTTGACAAAATGCTGAGGAGGGGGAGTCCATGTAGAGTTGGAGCCTTGATTAATAGAAGCCATGGGAAGAATCTGGACATTCAGGGAGGGGCAAATTTTAAACTCCATTGTCAACCTTTTAGTAGAAGTTGCAGTGACAATTGGGTTTGGGATTTGATTATTAAAGATACACAAATTCCTAGTTTTCCATATTTGCCAACACAGGAAGGCCGCTTCTTGGATCACCTTGTTTCTATCAATTCTTGCCATATCAACCAAATCTTTCCACCATGTTTGAATAGATTGAAACCCTATTCTATTGGGAATGAAGCCTAGAGAGCTAGCAAACCACGATATTTCTGCATGATGACAAAAAAATATGGCATGTTCCACAGTTTCTTTTTCTCTAAAACATACCTTACAGATGGGATTATCAGTAATGCCTCTTTTTTGTAGGTTCTCATGAGTTACCAATGCATTCTTAAATGCTCTCCATAAAAAACATTAAATCTTTGGAGGAATCATTGCCTTCTAAACGTGCCTCCAATTAATATCAACATTGTTACTTCCCTCCCCTCCATGCCTGCTGCTCTGTTCATATTTCTCATCACTAAGAAGTCGATAAGCAGATCTCACAGAGAAATTTCCAAATCTTTCTGGGTGCTAAACAAGTCTGTTCGGGGTATCTGCAGGTCCAATTAGTACATGACAAATTGCATCCCGTTCATACTGAGAGAAGAGACTGGTAAGGGCCTCCATATCCCAAGCTTGTCTCCGTGGCATAAATAGGTTTTTTACCAAGAAAATTTCATTCCCCACAGGTGGTGAGGATAAGATTCTGAATTGGGGCAGTTTCGGTACCCATGGATCGAGCCAGATGTATGTGTCGGCCCCTCCTCGGATGTTCCAATGAGCCCTTTAGTAATGACTCCTCTACCAGCCAACATACTTATCCACAGCCATGAAGGTCTTTGGCCTTGGGGTGCTGTCCAGAAATCACCGTTGGGAAAATATTTCCCTTTGAGAAGCTTTACCCAAATATCATTTGGTTGAGCTAGCAGCCTCCATGCTTGTTTTGCAAGCAGGGCAGAGTTGAAACTTTCCATTTCTTTAAACCCCATGCCGCCCTTGGACTTCGAACGTGTCATGATTTCCCACCTGATCCATGAAAGGGTTTTTCGGTTAGGATTTTGGCCCCACCAAAAGTGAGACAAAATGCTACTAATTTTGGTTAGCAAGGATTTGGGAAGCTTCATAATTGACATAGTATATGTGGGCAAAGCTTGCAAAATGGCTTTGATCATCACTTCGCGACCTGCATGGGAGAAAACTTTGAATTTCCATCCTTGAGCTTTATGCATGATTCTATCAAGAAGGAAAGCTAAAGCCTCTTTTTTTGATCGTCCCCAAATTACTGGCAACCCCAAATACTTATCTCCTTGCTGCATCTGATTAATCTTTAGAGTACTGAGAATGTCACGGCAATTTTCAATAGGGACGTTTGAACTGAAAAAAACACTAGATTTCTTTTCATTGACCCTTTGTCCTGAAGCATTGCAGCAAGAGTTAATAAGCTTCATAATGTTTGATGCTTCTTGTCTAGAGGCTTCTCCTAGAAGAAGGGTGTCATCCGCAAAAAGGACATGAGACAGGGTAGGGCATTTGCTTGAAATTTTATATCCTTGAATGATTCCTGCATCCACCGCATGAGATAATGAAAAGGACAGAGCATTGGAGATAAATAAATATAGGTAATGGGATAAAGGGTCCCCTTGACGAAGGCCTCTTGATGGTTTAAATAAGGGAGTCTTTGCACCATTGATAATAATAGAGAAAGAGACTGTGGTAACACACTGCATAACCATATTGACCCATTGGTCACAAAAACCCATCCGCCTTAGAAGCCTATCTAAGAAGTACCAATCTACTATATCATAAGCATGGCTCATATCCAGCTTGATAGCCATATTCCTTTTGCGACCTCTTATGGATTTAAGTGAGTGAAAAGCTTCATATGCAATAACAATGTTATCTTGAATGCATCTCCTAGGGATAAAAGCACCTTGGAAAGGAGAAATGAGTTCGTTCATCCATCGCTTCAATCTATTCATAATGGTCTTTGAGAAAATTTTGTATGAGAAGTTGCACAAATATATTGGCCGGAAGCATTTTAAAGTCTCTGGGTTCTGGTTTTTTGGTATCAAGACAATATTGGTTTGATTTAACTCTCTCAAGAGAAAACCGGTATCATAAAAACTTTCCACTTCTTTGAAAACATCCTCTTCTACTACTTGCCAATATTTGTGAAAAAAGAAGCCTAGGAAACCATCAGGTCCTGGTGATTTGTAGCTCCCCATAGAGAACACCGCATCTTTAACTTCTTGTCTGGTTATAGGAGCACAAAGATCTTGGTTTATAAGATCATTTACCATCACTGGAATGTAGTTGAGAACCTCCTCCCTTTCACTTGTGTTTTCGGCTTTATATAGCTCTCTAAAATAATTGGTGATCAAAGACTGAATTCTATCTTCCCCTTCATGCCAAATCCCAGAGTGCCCTCTAAGTCTCAATATTTGATTTCGCTGATTACGCTGGACTGCGGTAACATGGAAGAATTTGGTGTTCCTATCCCCTGCCTGAAGCCACTTAATACGAGACCGTTGGTGCCAAAAGAGTTCCTCTTGTTTTAGAATGTCATCCATTTGAGCAGTAAGACGATCTTCTTCTCTCTTACCTTCATCACTCATTATGCCTTCATGAAGAGTGTTCAATCTTTCCCTAAATTGTGCTAAAAGTTTTTTATTTTCTCCAAACGAAGCCTTGCTCCACACTTGAAGATGACCTCTGCCGTGTTTCAGTTTATGACATAGTTGATACATCCTCGAGCCTGATTGAACAGCCACCTAGGCACCTTGGATAACATCTCTACACTCATCTCTTTCTGCCCACATAGTTTCAAATTTAAAGCTCCTTTTATGATTCTTTACATTACATACTAACCTTAGAAGAAGAGGTCGGTGGTCCGAACCTAGTAGAGCCTCATGAAAAATTTGTGCTTTAGGGAATAATAGTCTCCACTCTATATTTGATACAACCCGATCAATCCTTTGCAAAATATTTTCATCTCCTGCTCTTCTATTGGTCCAGGTGAATTGGCTACCTTTAAACTCAACATGCATCAACTCGTTGCTATCAAGGAAAGCCTGAAAAAGCTCAATGTTATGTCTGTTAGCTGGCCTATTTCCCATTTTATCACTTCCGCAACTAATTGAATTAAAGTCCCTAATACACATCCATGGAGCTCCTCTATGAGGTTTTAGCCGCGATATTGCTGCCCAGACCTCTTGTCTTCGCTCATTTCTTGGCTCCCCATACACTACCGTCATCTGCCACCAGACATTTTGAGGAGAAAGTTTAACTTTGGCATTCATAAAATTTTTACAAACCTCTGTGATCTGAACCTCCACCCCATGTTTCCACATCACTACCATTCCACCTGAGATTCCTACGGGATCAACAAAAAACGCTTCCTGCATTTGAAGGCTTTGTCTGACTCTATTCACCCTCTGCTGGCTTTGCTTAGTTTCAAGTAAACAAATTATTGATGGGCGCAGACGTTGGTTGAGCTCGTGAAGAGCCCAAACCGTTAAGGGTTTCCCCAACCCTTGACAATTCCACACAAGAACATTCATTATGGAAAAAAACATCAGATGTCACTTAGGCAATTTGGCAAACATAACGTGTGCTATCTAACCTGTGCTGTCAAAGCTGTATTTGGTTAAAAAATAACCCATTTAATTCTTAGAAAAGAAAACAAACTAGGAGATGAATTGAGAGATGTGCATGGAGCGAAAATGATAGATGTGCTATCTAGGCTGAACTGTCAAAGCTGTATATAGAAGCTATATGTGCTATCAAAGGCTATCACTTTTTCATGGTGTTGCTGATGCATGTTGAATTGTCTTACAGCATTTTACCCAAAGCATAATTAAGTATTTTCATCTAACTCTCTAGCTAGTACCATGTCTTCACCATGGTTTCATGAAACTACAGCCACAACAATTATAGCTTATTATGGAGTGTTTCTTTGTATCAAAATTTCACAGCTGTGGTCCGTGTACCCTGCACGCTTGCGTGCTGGGTCACATGTCTGGTCTTCAATTTTACTACCTTTTCTTTCCAATGAATTCCTTAACCTGGTAGCCTGTAGAAGTATGTCATATGGCGTCAAATTCTTCATGCAAACCACCTGCTCATTTTTGTTCTCTGCTTACATGGAAAAAGAAAGATTAAAAAGGCTTTTCCAAATGTATGCATGTGCGAGCATGTCGGAGATAAACAGGAAGAGAGGTAGCCAACTTACTGTAAAAGCCCTTTAAATATGGATGCTGCCTTCGATTGAGCTCAGTGATAACCTCTACCTGTGGATTTCCCTCTTTAAATACTGGCAGATTGGATAATCAAGACACAGCTTAGTCAAACACAATATTCAACTACTTAAAATTAACTTTATAGCCTTCATTCCTGATTCAGATGCCCAATACTCTACTTCTTCAGCCAGTACATTTCCAAATTCCAAATTTCTAGAAATATAAAGAAAAAGAAAAATAACTCCCAAGTTCCAACCTGCCAACGTTTTTTTTTTTGGCTGGAAGGACAATGTCATCAGTGAGCTTATACCTATCAGTAAAATAGATTTTCCGTCTCACACTAGGAATCCATAGAAAAGGTTCGATCTTTCTCTCTTAATCCTCTTTTAGTAAATATAAACACCTAACAAACAATAACAACAATGTATGTGTGTAGCTCCTAACATTTAAACACCAAGCCAGAATCTGCAAAAAATCTCATATTCACCTCTGTATAATAATGAACCCAACCCAAGACCCACCCAACTAGGGTTTTAAATAACGGTATCGGGATTGGTATCGGTAACGGTGTAATGGTATCGGACTGAATCAGAATGTATCGTTCGGCGCTACCTTGAATTACACGTCATTATTAGCAAAACAAGTCACGATATTAAACATAAATGCAAAATAAACTGTAAAACCTAATACCATAAGTTAATAATAACTTTAAAAACGCATGTTTGCACTTAAAAATGTTATTTTAAATAAAAATAACAATAAATATAACATATGTAAAAAGCACTGTGACTTTGAAAGTAAATTAATACATGTAATGCCTTGAAAGGCTATGACTTTGAAAAATAATAGACATTCAATTATTATGAAAAATAATTACACTATTTTTTTCCAATTTGTTCTTCATATATATTAAATATATTGCAATTTAATTTCACTAATATAAAGTTATTAGTTCAAAGATAAAAATAAAATATTTTTAGTAAATTTTTGTACAATTAACAATAAATTATTATATTATTAAAAAAATTTTAAATAAAATTATATTATTTTTATTTAAATAATATAACAATAATATTGTACAAATTAATAACTACAATTATTAACACATATTCATCAGTCAAACAAGTAAAAATAGTTACCACAAAGAAAATTTTGTTAAGAAATAAAATACAAAATAAGTGTGGATTACAAAAATTATATTCATTAAGGAAAAAATTGGGCTTGGGCCAAGATTATTTTTCTTCTTCTTGTTGGGCCTACATTCTTCTTCTTAATTTCTTCTTCTTCTTTCTGTAAACGCTGGAGCCTTCTTCCTTGGCAGCCAACACGGACAACACGGAAAAAAACGGCCGGTACGCCCGATTCAGCATTTTTGTGGGCGACTCTTCAACCAACCCCATCTAGCCAACACGGAACGCTACAATATCGGATCGTCCCCTTCAAAATCCGGGACGAAACGGCCGATACGCACAGTATCGGCCGTTTTTTAATACCCTGCATGGAAACCAAGCCAAGGCAAATTAAGTTTCAAATGCAACCCATCAAGATGTTTGATTATTGCTAATATAAGATCAGGTATCTACTGCAAACGATGAAGCAATGCTAGTAAATAGTATCTACCAGACTTGAGGAAGCCAATTCATCTCAGAAAAACTTTGAAAAAGTATAATAGCAAATTATCTATTAACATATAAGAAGTTGTTCAGTTATTAATACAGTCACTCTGTTATGTAGAAATAAAGAGAATGAAAAATGAAACTGACACGGAATATTCTATAGAAATATCATATTAAAAGCCATCAAAATTACACAACATTTCACTGCGACAAAGTGATAAACAGTTCAAACTCAACATAACATGGAAATAATATGGTATCAAATGCAACAAATATTAAGGATTGCCACTTTATGCTCACACATGCATTCGTCCTCTCATTTTTCTGTAGCTAAAATTCCTCATCGCCAGATCTCATTGTTTAAATTACATGTAAATGAATGTTGAAAATCATACCTTATTCCCCTGCTACTGCCTCCCCAGTCACAGTAGCTCACAACAAGCTTTTGAAGTTGCCATACACCTCTCAAAGCCATCTAAAAAATTACAAGTAAGGAGTTAACGGTAGGCTTCATTGTTATAAAAATGCAATATGTTCCTTTTCATTGATGAAATATGGGTTCTATAAGCATGGAAGCATCAGAAACAGAACTCAACTCAACTACGCCTTACTACAATTTTGCAATATGTTGCATTCCAAATGATTTCAGACTACATCTTCGGAAGTATGCGTGACTTGAGCAGTGAAGACAGTGATTACTATTAGAACAATGAATAATAGACCACTGACTACTGTAATTACCAGGAAACACAAGAATTTATAAGGAAAAGAAAGAGCTTTCTACAATTTCACGGTTCCAAAGCTATACATGTATTTTTTTGAAAAAACAATCAGCTTTGTTCATGACTAGCATTCACAATTAACAGGACACAACGACAGTTACATCAAAACAAGTAAATGGGTCAGTAAAAAATTTCATATATTGACGAATAAACAAAAAAATACCATTAAAAGATATGAATTTGAAAAGAAAAAAATCTCGTTTTACAGAAAAAAGAATAGTGAACTTTTCTACATTAATATTGAACCTAAGAGAACAAAAATTACCAAAATGACGAAGAAACAAAAACATGGATCATCTATCAATCAAAATTTTCTTTTTACAAAAAAAAAAAAAATAAATAAATTTTATGAATTCGTAAATTAACAGAAATTTCACTTGATGGGCATCTAATCACTTCAAGCACGTTCAATTCTGATAAGAGTCAACATCTACCAAATCCAATAAACACCCACTAAATTCAGAAGAGACATAACAGAAAAAGATGAGGCTTCTACCTGCAGTTCAACGCTGCTTTCGTGTTTCCTCTAGTTGAAAGGAGTTGAAAGGAGTTGAAGAAGAGAGGCACTGCTGCTGAGACTTGGGTTTTGGGTTTTGGAAATCGGATTAAATAGGTAAATTTCATTCAATTACCAAAATCAGAAATGAAAAAACAAATGGTCAATGTGCACCTTAAACTTGTATAAAACGGTCAAATAAATCGAATTTAAACTCTTTTTAACAAATTAGGTCAAAATTTTCAATTTTTCAAGTCACTTAACCTCAAAATTTAAATTATAATCATGTTTGGTACGCGTGAGTTGAATTATTTACTAATAAAAATAAATATTTATCCCTCTATACTATTTAACTTAATTATATTTATTCTTTTTATCTTTTTCTATAAAGTATATCTTTTTTTTTTTGTTAATTCCTTAAAAAAATTAATTAATCTTCTTTTTTTAATTTATCTAAAGCTGCAGAAATTCATTATTTTATATATTTTTCATTCATTCATAGTTTTCTTTGTTTCCTTGTTTATGCCCCTTTTTTTTTTAAAAAAAAAAAACTTGTAGAAATTCTTTTTCCTTTAAATTTGCAGAAATTCTCATGGGCTAACCAAATCACCATTTCCACATTATTAGCCGATATATATATATAAATTTTGTAGCTCCTGTATTCTTAATTTTTTTTTGATATTACATCATTATATTTTTATTTTTGACACATTGCACCCGTACACTTTTATTTTTAGGCATATTGTATCCCTACATTTTTATTTTTCAACACATTAAATCCTTATTGAGATAATTGCAATTAAAATTTTTCAATTTAGTCCTTGGGGGCTCAACCAAATTTTTAGGTCTAAGCTCATAGACCTAAAAGAGCGCTTCTTGGGGGCTCAACCAAACTTTTATTTTAGTTTTCTTGTTAATTCTTTAAGTTTTTAGTTTTATAATTTCTAATCATATGTTCTTTAACTTTGTTTTTCAGCAAAGAAGCATGGAAGGATATTTGGAATTATAAGAGAGAGCAAGCTAAAGGATGAGAGGTAAGTAATTTTAATGAAATGTGATTGTTACATGTGAATTTGGGTGATTTTTAATGTGTTTTATGTGAATATATATGTAGTACACTTGTTGCACACCTAGGTGCCTTAGTGTAGCAAAAAGAAGTAGAAAAATACATTGGGATCAGGCACGGCCATGCCACTTTCGAGCATGGCCGTGCCTGAGTCAAATTGGGACAGTATTGAAGAGTAGCAATCAGGCACGACCGTGCCACTTTCAAGCACGGTCGTGCCACCTGGATGTTCCATAAATACGTGCATTTCTTGCAAATTTCAAGGAAGTTTAAGTCCCAATTCACAAACCCCAATAATTTCTCACTACCCATAAGTTCCAAAACCTTTCTCATTCTCTTAGACATAGGGTTTTTCAACTTTGAATGCTTTTTCAAATTCCCAAAGTCTTTTTAAGTTTTCAAAATCTTTTCTTCTTTCCCAAACTCTTTAATCAATTCCAATAACTTTTCCTCTTCCCAATTCATAATTCACCCCTTTTAAGAACCTTAATCCCTTCTATATAAACCATCCCTTCCTCTTTACTCTCTTCACACTCTCAACTCACCAATTCATCTTTCTCTATAAGCTAGCAAGCTTAATTTTTCCTCCTTCACCTTCTCTCAACACTTTCTACATTTTCTTCTTCACTCTCTTCTTAAATCCGAATTGGGGAAGCATTATGGAAAGGGAGCCAAGGAGGAAGTCAGTTGCTAATAGAAGACCAAGGAGACGTGGAGGAAGTTCAAGCAATCCAAGCCAACAAAAGGAAAGATTGGTAAAACTATTTCCACCTACTATTAGATTTGGGCATGAGGGGCAAAGAAATAAATTTAATCAATTGATGTCTAGGTAATTTGTACCCATGAAATATTTGAGTCCATCCTCCCTTCAAAGAGCTGGTCTATTGAATAAGGTTAATATGTATGTAGCTAGGATGGGTTGGGAAGCCTTCATTTTGATGAGACATCCTACATACATTGTGCCCACTTATGAATTCTTATCATCCTTTGAGTTTGATGAAGATGATGGTATGTTGAATTTTAGATTAGGAAACCAAGATCACACAATTGATCTTTTTGAACTAAATGATATCTTTCATTTCCCCAAAGACCAAGATGCAAATGTTAATTATGATATACATGAGTTTTGGAGGGAGATTACTAGCCAAAGAAATGTCTTCTATCAACCTAGATTGGCCAAAGAATCTAAAATTCATTCCCCTGCTTTGAGATATCTTCATAGAGTTATGTCTCATTCATTATTTCTAAGAAAGGAGGGAGATTATGTAGTTACTACCATGGAGCTCAATGTCCTTTATTGCATGGTCAATAACATTAAATTGGATGTTTGTCATGTACTTGCCTCCAAATTCAACGACATAGCAACCAAAAGAATAGGGGCAATCAAGATAGGAGGCTTGGTACTAAGCATTGCAAGCTACTTGGGATTTGACATCGAGAATATACATTTTGACAAGCTTCCGGGTCCGTCATCTATTGATCTTCAAATGATGGAAGCCATGGGAATGATTGAAATAGGATTCATGGGAGTGCCAATTCTCATTGGTGCTCAACAATAAGCAAGGCAAGAAGAAGAAGAAGAAAGTGAGTTAGAGCAAGTGATGAATCGAATGGATTCATTAGAGCTTCAAGTGGGTGTAATTGACTCAAATGTGGGTGAACTCACTTCCTTGGCGCATGAGATTCGACATGATGTCACAATGTTAAATCAAAATCTCATGGCCTACTTCCAAAGCCAAAACTTCTTTCCACCTTCATTTCCTCCGCATGATCAAGGACCATACTAATGAAGACTCAAGAAGTTATGATTAGATGTTATGTGATGTTGTTTATGTTATTGTCTTTGTATGTGTTTTAGTTTAGTATTTGTTTTTATTTTATGTTTTGTTCATGTACTTTGTTTGATGTTTTTGTGATGTGCTTTTTTTAGTTTTAAACATTTGTACTTTGCATTTTCTTTGTTTAATGCAAGGTTATGTTTTGTGCTTGTGTTAATTTTCTTCCCTTTAATTTAAATTATGTAATACATATGCAAGAGGGTGGTTTCAAGCTTTAAAATATGTAAATGTTTCATTCATTGTGCCAGGGTATACAATCAGGCACGGCCATGCCAAACTTCAGCATGGCCGTGCCACTTCAAAATGTGCCACAGTCCAAAAAGTTTGGACTCAGGCACGACTGTGCCACTTTCGAGCATGGCCGTGCCATCTGGTGAAACCACCAAAGCCTCAATTGATGCACGGCCATGCCAATTTCAAGCATGGCTGTGCCACCTGATGATGTTCCCATCCAAAATTTTTGTTTCTAGCATTGAGGACAATGCATAGTTTAAGTGTGGGGGAGGAAAAATAAAAATTTTCAAGTTAAATATTGTTACTTTGTTTATTTTAATGTCTTTAGGATTTTTAATTCAAGTAGGATAGTAGTTTTTATCTTTCAATAAAAGTCATCTTATCAATAAAGGATTAGGAGATAGTTATTTAGTCCTTGTATACTTAGGTTGTTTAGTCCTTGTGAACTTAAAATTTGGTCTTTATTTATAAGCATAGGGCTATTTTTAATTCTTATAACTTTTACGTTCTCTACACTTTTTCTCTCTATATCTATATTCTCTGAAATTTTTGTTCTACCTAATGGGTTCAATGAGTGTGTCTAGCAATAGCCGGAGGTCCAATAAGAAAGGGAAGACACCAATGGAGATAAGACCTAAGCCAATGGATCTTAAAGAGGAGTATAATGCGTTCTTTCCTATTTATTCAGATGAGGAAGGTAAGAGGTTTTCTTCTCTTTGTAAAAGAAACATATGCATGCCTAAATACTTTGATGATCAACTCTTGAAAGATATGGGTATGAATGACTTTGTGAACCTTTTGTACAAAAGGCTAGGCTGGTTAAAAGTGAAAACGGTGAAGTATGATGTGTTTTATGAATT
>CATIWO010068790.1:0-10870 GCA_949673435.1 Macaranga tanarius | reverse complement strand
ACTCACTCTCCATGCTGAAGCTCTGTTTAATTAATGACAGCCCTAACACAAGTAAATGAGCATCATTCATAATTGAAAGTTTGTATCACACAGATTTCTGTAACCCTTCCACTTTGATTAATTCTACTTTCGTTCAATTTTTTTGACAACTTTTGATTTCTGGGTTTCTTGAGTTTTTTTTTTCTTGACTCTTCCTCTGTTCATTAATAATGAACTTTAATGCTAAATATCTGATCATTTATGTTCATTAATGGTTCGAAGGTAAATTTATAAACATTTAATTTTGGTTGGTTGTTATTTTTCGCTGCATTGTACCAGTTCGGGGTTTGCTTAGTTTTTTTAATGGTGGATTTTATCTTTTGGAGTTTTAATGGTAGCTGCCTGGTGCGTTTATTGGAAGATTGTTTTTCTTTTGTGATTTTATTATTATATTTGATTATATACCTTTTCATTGTTTCTTGGTGTTATATGCTGATTTAAGGATTCTCAAATGCTTACTATGGTAAATGAACATATTATTGCACTCATGGTGTTCGTTCAAATGCTTCAACCATTTGTAGGCATCCTTGCTTCTCGGTTGAACTAACATCGAAGACTTTTGGTGGGAAAAAGTATTGACATGAATTAATTGGATTTTTAACCCAAATGTTTAAATTGCTAAACTAGAAACCATTAGATTGCATACGAATGTTTAAATTATTATTTATTAAGCTAAAAACTGATGTGAGAGAAAAAAAATCTAACTAATGTCTGAAACAAATTCAATTGCGCAGGAAATTGCTGAAATGATCTCGGGAAGATGATGAACTTAAGCAGCTGGTTTTGATTGTGTACTTCACCAGCAAAATTATTGTTGTTTTTAGATTACTTCTGTTGATTTTCGGAACTATTGTTATTATATTGCTATTAATTTTATGAATATTGTTGTTTCTAGATTTTTTTTTGTTGAACCATCTAAATTATTGTTGTTTTTAGGTTGGTTTTGTTGATTTGGGGAACTATTATTTTTATAATGTTATTAATTTTAGTTCTTTTAGTTGTAATTTGATGGATTATTACTCTATAAATTTTGTTATTTGAATATGGATGGAAAAATATTAAAAATTGTATTTATATTATCGAGTCGAGCTCGAGCATGTTAATTTTTCTATCGAGCCGAGCTCGAGTTCTGTAAAATAAAACTCGATCGAGCTAGAGTCGAGTTTCGAGCTCAAATTTTTGAACCGAGTCGAGCTCGAGCCTGCCACTGTGTCGACTTGACTCGGCTCGGTTACACCACTAGCGTACTGTAATAATTTTTTTTGTTGTTTAAGATTGTTCTGAGGTTGTTTTGATGTTATTTGGTTGCTTTGAGTTTTTGGTTTGTTCTTAGGTTGTTCTAATGTTGTTTTCAGGTTGTTTTAAAGTTGTTTTGATGTTGTTTGGTTGCTTTGAGTTTTTGGTTTGTTCTAAGGTAGTTCTGAGATTGTTTGGTTGCTTTGAGTTTTTGGTTGTTCTTAGGTTATTCTGAGGTTTTTATGAGATTGTTTTGAGGTTGATGTCCATACTTTTTGGTTGTTTTAAATTATTATTTTTATTACTCTATTTTTATTGTTTTATTTCTTTAAATATTATAAAATGTTGATTAAATGAGTGAGTTTAAAATTTTTAAAAGTGAAATATATGATTTTTTTACTAAATATATTAAATGAAACTTGCAATATGGTGCTCTATTTATACTTTGTAAAATAGAGGTAAATAGAGCTATTTGAATTAGTTGTTCCCAAGTTGTTTATGAATTGTTTTCATGTTGTTCTCAAGTTTTTTTCTGATGTTATTTGGTTGTTTTGAATTTTTTTTATAACTCTATTTTTTTTAAAATATTTGCTGAAGGTTATTTTTAGGTTATTTTAAGGTTGTTTTGTGGTTGTTTCATGGTTGTTTTGAGGTTGTGTGAGGTTGTTTTGATGTTTTTCTTATTTGTTAGTTGCTAAATGTTGTGTTTTGATGTTGTTTGGTTGCCTTGAGTTTTTGGTTTGTTATAAGGTTGTCCTGAGGTTGTTTGGTTACTTTCAGTTTTTAGTTGTTCTTAGGTTATTCTGATGTTGTTTTGAGGTTGATGTCCATATATTTTGGTTGTTTTAAATTATTCTTTTTATTACTTTATTTTTATTATTTTATTTCTTTAAATACTACAAATTTTTTATTAAATGAGTTTAAAATTTTTTAAAGTGAAATATATGATTTTTGTTTTACTAAATATATTCAATAAAACTTGCAATATGGTGCTCTGTTTATACTTTATAAAATAAAAGCAAACATATCTATTCGAATTGGTTGTTCTCGGATTGTTTATGGATTGTTTTCATGTTGTTCTCAAGTTATTTTTCTGGTATTTTTTGGTTGCTTTGAAATTTTTTTTTATAACTCTATATTTTCTTTAAATAGTTGTTAAAGGTTGTTTTCAGATTATTTTAAAGTAGTTTTGTGGTTGTCGAATGGTTATTTTAAGGTTATGTGAGGTTGTTTTTATGTTTTTGTTATTTTTTAGTTGCTAAATGTTATTTTCAAATTATTTTGAGGCTATTTTATAGTTGTGGAAGGGTTATTTTGATGTTATTTGTTTCATACTTTGTAAAATAGAGCTATTCAAAATGATTGTTCTCATGTTGTTTTTTGGTTGTTTTCTGATTGTTTTATGGTTATTGAATCATTGTTTTGAGGTTTTGTGTAGTTGTTTTGACATTATTTGTTGTTTTTTAATTGCTGAAAGTTGTTTTCAAGTTTTTTGTCCATATTTTTGCTATTTCAAGTTATTTTTTTTATGACTCTATTATTAATTATTATTATTTTTTTAAAGTGAGATATATGTGTTAGACATTATCTTGTATTTGGTTTCTTCAAAAATATTAGAGATTATGTATTATTAAAATTTGCTAGTAGTGGTATGGATAAGATAGATAACTGGTAGTTGTTTTACATTTGAATTCTTAATTTGAGATTTGTATTTGCCTCCTGTTGTATTTGGAGAATACTGTATTTTTCAAAAAATTTTGCACAAACACCTTTTTTTTTTTTTTTGAAAAAGTTAATTTTGAAAGAAAAAAGTTAAGTGTATTTTTTTTTTTTTTTTTGAGGATAGGATACAATTTTATCCTAAAAGATAGAATGATGCTCTATTTCTCAATATTAAGGTTTTATCCAAACAAGTTAAAACTTTTTATAGTTAGATGAAATAAGATTTTATCCTACAAGACTAATTAAATTTAAATAAAAGGCATGTGACCGAAATTAGGGAATGGGAAAGCTATATGCTTTAAAACCCATAGTAAGCCTTTTTAAGAAATTATTACTTTTAAATTATCCAACATATAACATTCCTGGAAATCCACGTTACTAACGAATATGAAGTAGCCTAACAACATCATTTATGATAAGTGCTCTTAGATTTCATTCTGAAAAATTTTTTACCACTGCAAGACAAAATCTCTTCATACATTCAAGTGTCGTTGACTCCCCAATTTTTACGTATTCATCGGTAGCATTTGCTAGTATCGAAAAAATTGTTATGACCTTTGACTGCATCAATAATACGGAGAAATAAAATTTGAGACATGCGATATTAGTGACAAAAAAGAATATCATTGTATCGTGGATTATCAGAAAAATAATCATTGAACAAATTACAATCAGCAGCTTCACGATTGCAATGGATCACTATATGGCCTATAACTAAACTTGTCACGACCCTAAACCAAGGCACGTGACTGGCACTAAAGAATGGAAAAGCTATATACTTCCAAAACTCATAATATGTCTCTTTAAGAAATTCTTACTTTTAAATTATTTAACACATAAAATTTTAACAAAAATTTGGCAGAGTCTGCCCTAAAACTGGAACAAACCTAGAATCTGCAATGCACAAATAATACTCCTAAAGGATAACTCAACCACACTACTACATTCATGAACATCAACCAACAATAATCCACAATCAAATCACCACGTAAATACATATTATAGAAAAACTAATATAATATTCAACTATTACAGTGTCCAGAGTATAAATACATAATAATAATAACCACATAACCTACATCAGACAGCTAGAGAAGAAGAAAACTGATGAAGCAGAAGGAGCCAGAAATCTGACTCTAGGTGTCCTGAAAAATCATAGTTGATAGGTGTCAAACCTTATTGAGTGAATTAATATTAAGAAATGCATGATAAATTTTAAATTTTAAAATTTATTTGCTTAAAACTGTTAAAATAATTAAAATAAATAAATAAAACATAAAAATCCAATTTCAGAAACCAGAATCCATTTAAATCATCTCCTTACAACTACAAAAATATGATTTATCAAATATTCAGTAATTCTTTAATCTTGTCATATAATATGTATAATAATATAATAAAAATATTATTGGTGAAAAAATAGTGGTAGAACCCTAAACCTCAAATCTAATAGCTTTTCATCTTTGTAAATCTAAATGACTGCTGGTCTCAAAGAGCAAGCTCGGCTAGGGTCCAGACACAGTTTGTCTCTTAATCCAATATTTACTAACGCCTAGAGAGCAAACTTGACTAGGGGTCATAATCCAATAATAATATCATATCTGCCCAAAGAGCACAGCTCGACCAGGGCCCATAACCAAAATAATAATTAGACACAAAACAATACTAGTGTGCATATGGTCATGGTGACTGTACCACCCGCCCTAAAAAAAATACGTAAGTATGACGTATGTAATATATTTTATGCATGCTAGATGGTGGGTTTTAATTAAGTTTAAGATTGTGTTGGAATGGTAGAAAAGGACTAGAATGTAAGGGCTTGATTATAGCAATTATAAATTGAGGGACTAGTTGGGAAGAAGAGTGATTCATTAGGGACCAAAGTGGATATTTATGATGATATTTGGGTGTATTTAATTATGTCCATTTATTATTATATTATTGTTGTTGTTGTTGTTATTATTATTATTATTATTATTATAAGTAATTAAGAGATATATGTATAATATAATAATATAATAATAGGTAATAATTATTTACTAAAGTAAAGAAGACTTTGGGGGCTTTTGAAAAGTTTTGAATGGCTAGTTATTTATATGTATATTTAAATATATGTGTTAGTGGGTGGTGGTGTAGAGAAAGGAAGAAGAAGAAGAAGAGAGTTTGAGAGAAAGAAAAAAAGTGAGTTAGAGAGTGATTTTTGGAGAATTTGGGAGCTGATTTAAATAAGCAATTCATTGCCATAGGAAGCCTTGGGAGGTCTTTATTTCCATTGAAGTTGATTTGGTAAGCTTGCTTATTGATTTTGATTATTTTAAGTTGAGTTTTGTTGGTTGTAAATTCGGGTAGGAATTACTTTGTTTTTCAGTCATTTTGTTCTTGCCATATCTTGAGTTTTACAACTCTGATTTGAGTAAACTTTAATGATCTGGAAATCTCAGAGAGTCCTCTAGATTTCTTATATTTTAAACTTGGCTGAATTTTACTGTTAAACTTGTCATATTAGGCCAGACATTTTAGAGATAATAGTGATGCTCTGTTTTATTCTGTTTTGGCCACATGAATTCTAAAATCCATAATTAATTTCACACACAACCAAAGTGATTCCAATTGGAATTTGCTATAAACATATAACCCTAGCTTTGGTAATGATTTGGGGGTTTTTGGACTAGTGTGGGTGTTATGAGATCAAATTAAGTTAGGAGCATTTTCTTACCTTTTTATGAATTTTGGATGGTTTGCTATGGTTGATTATTGGTATTGGTATGTGATGATGTATAGGGGTTGGAAGAGGAAAAGAAGGCCCTGCTCAATAGGAAGGTTTTGCTTGAAAAGGAGTTAAAGCTTTTAGGTAAGTGATTGTTAATTCAATACTTACGTATAGAAATTTTCATATAATTATAATTAATTAACTATGTTGGTTTATGATAGCCATTAAGGTGGCAAGATTGATGAGTATGTATATATATGTATATATTATTGTAAGATCATTGAATGATTTATCGAACATGTGTTGTGAATATTGGCACTATGGGTGCAAGCCACTTGAGGTGATATGAATTGGTGAAAGCCACTTGATGTGGTATGGTTTATATATATATATTGTGAGAATGATGATTTTGGTATACTTTTAGTATACTTTCAGTTTATTTTGGTATATGAGCGGTATAGTTTCCATTTATAATTATGTATGTTGAATGCTATGAATGTAAGCATAAATGTAATGTGTGATGAACATGTCAATTGGCTAAGTGACTGTCGACTATAGTAAATATGATTAAGTCGATTGGATAAGTGACCGTCGACAGTGTGAATTGTTGAGTATGTTGATTGGCTATGTGACCGTCAATATAATTGAATTGTGATTACGTCGATTGGCTAAGTGACCATCGACAATGTGAATTGTTGAGTATGTTTTGCAAGAACGTGAAACGAGTGAGAAATTGATGATTGTGAGAAATGAGCCCAAAATATGGCTATGTGTGAGGTGATCATGTGAACACCAATGGGTATGTTGTAATGCAATATGTGAATGGGTTGTTTAATTATGAGTTGATGAATGAATGATGCATTGCAATCTTGTGAATAATTGTGAATTATATGTTGATGATCATATTGATGATGTTTAGTGGGTGTAGGAAGTGTTTTTAAGTTTGAATTTAGTTATATACTAGTATGAAATGGAGTGCTAAGTGTTTGAGTGGCTTGAATTGAAATATATTCATGTGCTTTGACAGTACTACCCACTTTAAGGGTATTTTTATCAATTCATATAAATGAATTTAGTCCAAGTGTCTTTATGAAAATTTAAGCCCTCTGAGTAGCTTTCCGTAGCTTTTTGAATCACTCGAATCCGAATTCTGTAGAGGGAGTTATGGTCGATAGAGTGCGACATGGTCCGTAAGCCATGCTCACAGACCTTCAGAAACGGCCGTATGCCAAGGTAGCACAGCCGTGTGGTCTCAGAGGAGAGGAATTCGAGCTCTCAAGCACTGGCGCACGGCCGTGTACTTTCCTCGCACGGCCATGCGCAGCCTATTTTCAGAATTTCAGTATTTTGACCATAACTTAGGTTATAAAACTCCAAATGAGGCGTGGTTTGATGCTATAGGACCATTAAAGAGTCCTATACAAGCTTATATTTTGAGAATTGCTAGAATATATTTCTAAAATTTTCTAATTGAGCTTACTATTTTAGTACTCACTTACACCTTTGTCATTTAGACTCCCATGTGCAGTCCAAATGCTAAATTCTTGTATTTTGAGGTGTTGTAATATATTATATGTGTTTTCTTTAATTAGCTCTTAAGAAGAACTATGTGTATGATTGTATTAATAATTGCTTATTGAGTCGCAAGCTCATACCTTTGCAATTGCAGTTTTTCAGGTTAGTTAGCCTAGCTTGAAGTACTTGTTTTGGATAAAGCTTGAAGCTTGGTATAGTTGAAAGCTCAGGTGGGATAATCGCGTGCTTGATGACAACTTTTCCATCCATCCACTTGAGCATTAGCATTTTGGGACTTTTGTATTAAGTTCATATTATTTTTAAAGACATATGTATATGTACATTGTACAAACTAATACTTTAATATATAAAGTATCTTTTCAATTAAGAAAAAGTTTATTATTCATGTTTTATTTTATTAATCTGGACACGTGTATGTAATACTTGGAGGGTGCGACAGTGACACTCACCAGGTAGCTCGTTCTACTAGTTTTTCTAAAATATTTATATAATAAAATAATAAATCCAAAAATAATTTATATAAAATGGTATTTGGAATTAAATATTTAAATAATCATGCTTATGTAATTCATGCATGCTACTTAAGATGTATGATAATAATATTTTTATCATCACAATAAATAAATAAATAAATAATATTATAGTATGAAATCTCATATTTTACCCAATTTAATTACTTCAATCATGCATTAAAATCTAATAAATATTTCATAATATTAACTCACAGATAAAGCGTGCTAGACAATGTGTCCTCATCTACTTAGGATTCACAGCTCCAGCTCCCGAACTCTCTAGAATAGTAAATGTTCATTTAATATATAAATACCAAATAAATTCTGAATAATTCCTTAAAATTATAAAAAAAATTACTAAAAATCAAAGAATTATCAAAATTGACTTGCAAACACTTAAGTTTTGAGATTCGAGGCCAGGGAATTAGTTTCAGTAAGTTAAATGAATTTAAATGGAAATATAATAATTTCCACCGAAACCATTCCGGAATTTTTATCTCACAGTCTCTAAGGAATTTGACTTCACTCCAATTACGGAAATCAATCCTAACAATTTATACTATTTATTAAAAATAAAAATAAAATTTTTGGGATTGGTCATCATTCCTCGCTGCCAAATTTCTCACCGGAATTATCATCCATGTGAACCAAATATATCAACACATGCATAATAACCTATTGAATTTTAATAGACCACCAAATGCATAAAACAATAATTGAAGTGAGAGATCGGAATAAAAATGAGAGTTTACCATTCAAACTTTGACGAAGGCAGAAATGATACAGATTAAATACGTAGCTGGTCTCTTTTAATTCCTAGATATAAGGTGAGTACACTGGTGGTGGTGGTTGATGGTTGCCAAAAAATAAGATCTAATATCAGAAGTAGATGGTTGAAACTTTAAAGGCTTGTTAGTGCAAATCCAGTCCGTTTCAGATGAAACAAAATCCACCGGTGTGTTTTTGACATTGAGAAGAGGCTGTGATTTAGATTTTATAGTGATCGGACATCGTTTAATTGGTGAATGGAAAGGAGAAATGCACAGGTGCTACAGTAAACGGTGCAGAGAAGAATAAGGGTCTAAAGGAAATTCTATGGCTGCCACCAACATAATTACACATCAGCGTGAAAAATTACTACTTTACTACCCCGTGTTTTTGCCAAAAATTCAGCTTAGTCCTTCCTCTTTCAATTTTTCACCTGAGCCATCTTCTTATTTAATAATAATAATAATAATAATAATAATAATAATAATAATAATAATAATAATGACAATTATAATAACAAGAATAATAATGATAATAATAATACTAATAATAATAATAATATTAACAAAAATAAAAATAACAAGAATAATAATAATAATACTAATAAAAATTCAGGTTAGTACAGAACTACCATGGATAACCTGGTTATTTTGTTGATTGAGATAATAATCAATTATCATCTCATTATTATAAAATTGCTTCTTGAATAATAGCTTCTTCTGCTTCCCACTTATCCATCATTAAGTTGCTCTCTTTATTATCAGATGATGAAAATTCAATTTTGGATGAACATGCAATATTAAAATTCATTTTAAAATTTTGTTGTATGAGTAATTCGAAAAGAAATAAAAATATTTTGTTTTTAGTAGATACTATGATATTTTAGCATAATAGAAGATGTTATTTATAAATAAAAAATTATGTTAAGATGATAGAGTTCAAGATTTAATCTAATGGCTCAAATCTATTCAATAGTTGAGATAAGGATAAGATAAAAAAAAAATTAATTCAACGGTTGAGATGAGGATGAAATCTATCTTATGGTTGAGATAATAATAAAATACATCCAACGGATAATATGAGAATGAAATCCATCCTACAGTTAAGATAAGGATAAGATTAAAAATTTAATATAATGTTTGAGATAATGATATTATTGAAAATTTAATCCAACAACTAAGATGAGAATGAAATTCATCAGATGGTTGAAATAAGATAAGATTGAAAATTTAATCCAACGGTTGATATGGGGGTGAAATCCATCCGACGGTTAAGATGATAATGAAATTCATCTAATGGTTGAGATGAGGATGAAATCTATCCAATGACTGAGATTAGAATAAGATTAAAAATTTAATCCAACGGTTGATATGAGGGTAAAATTCATTCAACGGTTGAGATAATAATGAAATCCATCCAAGGGCTGAGATGAGGATGAGATTAAAAAATTTAATCAAATGGTTAAGATGAAGATAAAATCTATCCGACAGATAAGATGTAATCTAAAATCCATCCGACAGTTGAAATAAGGATAAACCATTTGAAGATAAAATCTATCCGACAGATAAGATGTAATCTAAAATCCATCCGACAGTTGAAATAAGGATAAACTTCATTAGACAGTTGAGATGATGCTAATATGTTAAAATTTGATCCAATTGTTGAAATGAAGATAAAATCCATCAAGTGGTATATTTTATTCATCCAAATTTCTCTTATCTTATTTTTTTTTGTCTCCATTTTATTATATAAATATGTCTCATCCTTTTTTATATATACTAGTTTATATACCTGCATTTCTATTTACTACACCACTCATATTATCTCACTAATAAAATCCTCCAACCACCAACTTAAGAAAAAAAAAATGTCATTTTGATCTTCTGGATATAGTGTTGAAGAAGATATTCTCTTTTGTTAAGTATATATAAAAATTTCTCAAGTAACTATTATGGGTGTACATCAGTCTTCTGATTGTTTTTGGTCTCGAGTTGAAGAATTATATATATAACAGTGTAAAGGATGAGAGCTGAGATTATCACAACAAAAGATATGTACAATATCAAATTCAGACAATAGAGAAAGCAGTGAAAAAATTTAATGCATGCATAAGACAAGTCAAAATTTTGAATCCTAGTGGTGCCTCAAAAAAATTATTGTGCGTATTTATTATTATTATTATTATTATTATTATTATTATTATTATTATTATTATTATTATTACTATTATTATTATTATTATTATTACTATTATTATTATTATTATTATTATTACTATTATTATTATTATTATTATTATTATTATTATTATTATTATTATTATTATTATTATTATATTATTATTATT
>CATIWO010068713.1:0-16126 GCA_949673435.1 Macaranga tanarius | reverse complement strand
ATTAATTTTTTTGACCAAATTCATTAATGTGTTAATATTGCAAAAAAATTTAAAAATTGGGACATAATTGTAAAAATTAAAAGGTTGTGATAAAATTGCAAAAAGCTGTAAACGTTTGGATTTTTTTTACAAATAAGCCTATTTTATATAATTCGAATATGTATATTTTACATAATTTGAAAAAAAAATACGAATAAAACTAAAAGTCTCATAATTTTAATAAACAACTTTAGTACAAATAAAATAAAATTTATTATTATCACATAAATAACAAATAAAATGAATTATTACAAAGAAGTAACAGTTAAACCACTTCAAACATTTTGTAGTAATTATTTGACAAAAGCCAAAGAGTTGTAATAGAAAATGGGAAGAGAAGCAGCTGACTGGTCAATGCATTGGAGATCAACTGTAAAAAAAAAAAAAAAAAACATAAATAAATAAAATTTACAAAGAAAAAAGAAGGAAGCATTGCAAGAAGCAAGAAAGAAGCAGTGAAACAATTAAAAAACCCCCAAAACAATGAAGAAAAAAAATGAAAGAGAAACAGAAAAAACGTTAAAAACTATAAGAAAAGAATCAAAAAAAAGGCCATAATTCATTTTGGGCAACAATGAAAAGAAAAAAAAGTTCAATCTTTTTTAGATAACAAAAAGAATAAAACTCTCCTCTGCCCTCTTCTTCTTCATCTTCTACTCTGTCACTCTTTATTTATATATATATGTATAAGAGAAAAAAGGGGAAGTTATGTAGAAGAAGATAAAAATGAATGAATAGTAACAGTTGGTTGTAAGATAGATGCAGCAGAGAGAGAGGGTTAATATTTTTAAGTTAAAAGCTTTGAGCTTTTTTATTGTTATTGTTGGTGTTTTTTATTTCTTGGGACAAGGAAAAGATTCGAGCTTTGAGCTTCTTTTATGAGTGATCTGATCGGTTTGGTGGTTTTCTTGAAGAAATTCAATAAAAAGAACTGTTGGGTTTCAGCTATTTAAGGTATTTTTCTTGAATGGGATGTTGAATTTGGCATTCTTGGATCTTTCATTTTGGCTTTTTTGTGTGTTGTGTTGGGTTTAATTGATAATTTTCTTGCATGCTACTATTTAACTTGATGGATTTGATGCTTGTAGCTTCTGTATGGATTCTTTTTCAAGTCAATTTTGTTATTGTGTTGTGTTTGTTATCATTTGTTGAGTTTTTGTGCTAATTGTGACTATTTTTAGCTTTGAGTTTTATGTTGGGTTGCTTGTATAGAACGCAGGTTCATTACCATGGTGTTCAGAGATACACTCAAGGAACCTAAGGTCAAGGTGGAAGGTGGCGGTTGTGATCCACCCGTAACACTTAGTTTGCAGAATTGTACTGCCTCTGATATTCCCATGAATTCTGAGGAAGATTTAAGATACTTCCAGAAAAATTTGCAGTCTCTAGCTTGCAGTCTTTTATCTAGAAATGCTAATAAGAACGATATTGTGAAAGGGTTACTCGAAAGGCAGATGCTTGCTTTTGATTTAGACCAGATCCTGCTCAAGGAAATGAGAACTGTGGCAATGAGCAGAACTGGAGAGAATCATGATGGCCAAGCTTCAGATGATAGTCTCTTGCCCGGTCTTCATGATGATACAGCATTAGATATCTTGGCTTGGAGCTGCAGATCAGATTACCCTAATCTGGCTTGTGTCAATAAAAAGTTCAAAGCATTGGTTGGAAGTGGATACTTATATAGATTGAGGCGGCAGCTTGGTTTTGTTGAACACTGGGTTTATTTGGCCTGTATTTTAATGCCATGGGTAGCATTTGATCCAGTGAGGCAAAGATGGATGCAATTGCCTAGGATGCCATGTGATGAATGTTTTACTTACGCGGACAAGGAGTCACTTGCAGTAGGAACTCAACTGCTTGTTTTTGGTCGTGAGCTGTCAGGATTTGCCATTTGGATGTATAACTTGCCATCTCATGATTGGTCTAGATGCACTTCTATGAACTTACCTCGTTGCCTGTTTGGTTCAAGCAGCCTTGGAGAAATTGCCATTGTTGCCGGGGGAAGTGACAAGAATGGATGCATTCTAAGGTCTGCCGAGCTTTACAATTCTGAATTGGGTGTGTGGCAAACTTTGCCAGACATGACCTTGCCGCGTAAACTCTGTTCAGGTTTTTTTATGGATGGGAAGTTTTATGTCATTGGTGGTATGTCTACCCAAACTGAATGTTTAAGTTGTGGTGAGGAGTATAACCTTGAGACAAGAATATGGAGGAGAATAGAGAACATGTACCCGGTTTCTAGTGTGGGTCATCCGGCCATGCGTTCTCCTCCTTTAGTGGCTGTTGTAAATAATCAACTCTACTCTGCTGATCAATCTACAAATGAGGTCAAGAAATATGATAAGAATAATAATACATGGAGTGTTGTGAAGAGATTGCCAGTTAGGGCTGACTCTTCGCATGGTTGGGGATTAGCATTTAAAGCATGTGGTAGCAGCTTATTAGTGATTGGAGGGCATAGAGGCCCTGAAGGTGAAGTTATTGTGCTGCATTCTTGGGATCCACAGGATAGAAGTATGGATGGGCCAGAGTGGAATGTTCTTGCTGTCAAAGAACGAGCAGGTGCCTTTGTATACAACTGTGCGGTAATGGGATGCTAATGCTGTGGAACATAATTGTCTTTGGTGCAAACAACTTATGTGCGCAATCAAATGCTAAATTGATTGGGGAAGGTGGCACTTGTTTTTCTTGGTATAATCTTTGTTGAAAAGGTTACAGTGTTAACTTGTAATATTTTTCTATTCTTGGTGTTTATTGATTTTATGGCATTTAGATGATCATAATTGACCTCACATGACATTGAGAATTCATAATGATTCATTTTAAGCACTGCTTCTTCATGCATAATTATAGATTAAAATGGTTTACATTCATTCTTGTTGAATGCTGTTCTTTCTTGTCAATTGCATTGTTATTTGTGGCAGTGGTAGCAGTACATTGCTACGAATGTGTCTTTACTGTTGTTCCCTGTTTTGTTCCCGTGCTTATGTTTCTTTGTGCTGCTTTAATTTTGTTATCTGAAGCTTAAATATACTTTCCATTTTTTGATGGAGATTATGTGAAAGCTTCAAAGATGAAAATATCATATAGCTTAATGTCCTACACAGTTTTGTGTTATTTGACCTTGGACAGAAAGATACAGGATTTAATTGATCAATGTTGTGGATGCATACTTACTTTGATGCTCTTAATGCCACCCACTACAAGCCTTGTTGTTTATTTGAGTCTAAAATAGAACCAATCCTTGAAAAAACCAAAACATACAATCCTTATAGCGATGCGGGCAAGAGTGTCCAAATGGCTTGATGAGGCTTGTATAGTGCAGGAAGATTTGTCTCAAACTTGTAAAAACATTTGCATTGCTTTGATTGGCCTAGGTGGTTTAGCTTTTGGTGTGTAATTTTTTTGGGATTTAGAGTTTTTGGTTTGGATTCCTATCAGAGGATAGATATTAGGCACTTCAACTATGGGGAATCAGCCAATGGTCAGGAAAGGTTATCCATTCCAACCTGAATTGATTTTGGAAACCTATGTTTTGTAACTTTCAGCAGTTTGTCAAATTCCTTCTTCCATGTGCATTTCCAATAAGGTCAAGAAGCTTCTTTTGAAGTCTCTAACTGAAGTGTGACTGTGATTCTGGTAGATAGGCCAAATATTGCTGGTAAAGCATATGTAGGTGTGTTTCTTCAATTAATAAGTTGGCTCATGTTCTCTGCATTTTTCTTATTTACTTGGTACGATTGGCAACATTTATAGCTAGACAAGAAAGCAGAAGTTTTTATCTGCAGCAAACCTCAGTTTCTTTCTTTAGATGCATAATAATAACAATAATCTTTTAGGCACTGTATTTATGAGCTCTGAAAGCAATGTATTGAAGAACATGCATTGTGAGTCAGAGTTGTGACTTTTTCTTTGTGATAGTTATGTAGCTGAAGTGGCATGTGCTCAATTTTTTTTTATTCCCCAGCTGTAAGTCATGGTTTTGATGCTGTCTTTTCTAGTGTTGTAGCCTACTAAGCTTTTGAAAATAGGTATTAGATACCATGCCATAGACCTTTATGGATAGATAGCAACCTGTTTTTGTAGTTTTAATCGAATATGTCACTTACTTCTGCTGGCAACATTCTGTAAAGGGTTCCTGTCTCTAGACTCTAGAAGCTATTCAATAAAAACAGAAAGTTTCAACAAGAAATAACATGTATTAACATCAAATTCAAAGAAAAAAATTGTCCCATTTCTATTTTCTTGTTTCGTCATTAATTAAACTATGTTCTTGTCTCTGATAGATGCATATTTTAATTGTTAATATTAATAAATAAATCCATTCATTTTATTAATTTAGTGTAGAACAATGATATACACCTTGAATGAGGGATGGATTTAGTATGGGGACACCTGCCCCCCACTACTCCCAAAAGTCTCTACAAATTTTTTATGTAATAAAATAAGTTTTTTTTTTTTTAAAGTTAATTCTTTAATTTGCCTCTATGGTCAAACTTTAACTTTGTGGCATGATTTTAAATAACGGTCGTTACGTTATTTAATGATTTTTTAGGGTGTCGTAACTGTTTTTTCTGTTATATAATGCTATATTAATTTTGTAAGTGTAACGGCCGTTATTTAACGGTTACGGTAGTTATGTAACGGTCACGGCCTAATAAAAAAAAATATAAATTTTTTAAAAAAATTTCACATTCTCACTTAAATCATAATTTAAATTTTTTTTTTTAGTTTTCAATTACATTAATATAGTTTATTTAATTTTATGAGAAAAATTCTCAATTTGTGGTGTTTTGATAAAAAAAAAAACCGTCAGTTTGACTGGAGGAACATAAAAAAAATTAAATAACTCATTCCGCCACTTAAGTGGCGAAATAAGTTTTAAATTTTAGAAAATAAATATTTTTTTGTTAAAAAGTGGCGGAATGGTTAATATTGTTAAATATGTAAATAGAAAGATTTGTTCAAAAAAAAAATCTAAATAGAAAGATGATGGGTCCACTTTTAATGGGTACTTCCAGGAAGTTTCACCATTGCATTATATTAAATGGCATATGTCCCCATTTGTTGCTTCCCCTCAAGATCCACCTAGAGTTCTAGACACTTTTTTTTGTGGTGATTATTATTATGTATTGTGTTTATGTAATATTTGATATTTTAATAATTTTATGTTGTTTTTTATTATTTTATGAATAAAAATTAATGTTAATTTAATTATGCTATAAAATTATGGATTACGTATATATATATATATTTTAACAGTTATATTTATAACATATTTGTGTATTTAAATTTCAAATTTCTCTTAAAAATTCACTAAATTTAATATACTTTGTAAATTTTTTTAAAAAATTTACAACTCGCTAAACTGTTACCGTTACGTTATAATGTTACAGTTCCGTTTTCGTTACACGCGGCCGCGACCGCAATCACGGTCGTTACCATTTTTTAAAACCATGTTTTGTGGTTGTACCAATTTTTACTTACTAATTTGAATTTCTATTAAAATTTTAAATTATTTTATGTTTTATTTAGATTAATTTATAATCACCTAGTATTTTTATAAATAAAATTAATATAATAGTTGAACTGAATAAATTACTAATTACATAAAATTTGATCATTTATTTCAACTTGGTATAAATATTTAGATATAACATTTAGAAAAAGTTAAACTAAATATAATGAAGATTAATTATTTTATTATGTATCTTTTTAATGTCAATAAAGCTATTAATTCGTCCATGGGAATAAGTTTTTGTGCATGTGTGTGTTTTTTCAACACTTAAATATTTAATTTTCTGAAAATAAAATGAAATGTCATGGAAATCTTCTAGATAACGTTACCATAAGGTGGAAATTATATAATTTAAAACCATTAAAAAACGGTCACATCATGTTTTTGGTATTTAATTTTTAATCTCCATCCTAAAAATTATATTTTATGCTTTTTCATTTTGTGTAATTCACAAGCCTCAAGTTTTTTTTTATTAAATACTATATCAGTCCAATCATATAATGGCTTATTATTTTAGACTAGAAATTGTTGTTATGATTTAATTGGTCACTGGTTTTAATTTTTATGGCAAGATTTTCAAATTTTCAATCAAGACATCTAAAAATTATGTTCCATAGGACCATAGGACCTTTAAAAAGTAATGAGCTCTAGGTCAATTCAATATGTGGTGAGGATGCTAACTAGATAAGTGTCCCATCCAACTACAGATTATTTTTAGCTACAACTTTTTATTATTGTTCACTACTTGCATTATAAGGCACGTGTTGGACTAATTTGTGCAAAATCAAAGTTGAAGCATTTTAGCATAAATTTCTCTTGCTCATCTCTTTCTAATTTTTTTCCTTTCATTTTTAGAGTTGTATTAGACAATTAACACGTAATTATACCCAAAAAAAAAAAAAAAAAAATCTTATTGAAGAATAATTGATTTTTTTTTTATCTCTGACCAAATAAAAATATATTTGTTCATGTTGGATTTAGCTCAAGAAAGATTTTTCAAAATAATTTAACTTAATGCATTCATATAAATCCCATGTTTAAAAGACCCACAACCTTACTATAAGTAGGTAAGTGTGTGAGTAGGGACAGCAAAAATGTGAATCACCTAATAGCTTTTAAAAGCTTGGAGCAATCTTTGCATGTAATTATTATGAAAATTAAGTGATGAAAAGGTACAGAAGACACCGGTAAGGGTGAGGATTAGGGGAAATATAATGAATTGAAACAATAATAGTTGCTTAAGTTGCGTATAAAAATTTCCCATGAGTAGTCCAAGTGGCAAGAAATAATCATATGTGAAGATTAGAATTCAATTCCTGCCCCTCTAACTTTTTCTTTGTAGTAGGAAATTAAACCACTTTAACTAGTTTAAAAAAAACAAATTTGTGTATATTGAGCATTATGTAACGTTATATGAAATTCTGATAAAAAGCTAAGTGAGTAGATTTACGAATAAATAATAGTGAACCATCCTAATAAATATATAGATAAAGGGGCTCAAAGTTGGCGAAAATGTCCAATGATAAATTTTAACTGAGATTAACTCCAATTTTGAATGCTAGTGAAATTCCCCATTACTGGAATCAACGTCAGCTAAACAAGCATCAGGATTTACTTCGACTGATACTTTTCATTTAACAAATCAATGGAATTTTGTTTCTTTGTAAAATATTATAATCTATCAATGCTTGGCTCTAATTGTCAAAGTTCTATCGCACAAGAACTATACACCAAAAAAAAAAAATATGGCATGCCAAAATCACACATTGGTACAACCCTTGTTGGCCATGTAAGAATCCTCGTCTGCAGTGTCTTGTAATCTTTTTCAAAATACTTTGTCTGCAGTGTATTATAACCTTTTTCTCATTTAAGTAATTTTTGATCTGCAATGAGCCAAAGATACTGATTAACTTTAGATGGAAGAACAGAATAGCAATGATGGGTAGCAAACATACAGGTACATGAAAAATTTTAGAAATGCAGAAATGAGCAAATATTATCCATGTATAATTGGTATTTGGAAGTGCTGTGAAATTAGTCACAGACGATGTAAAGACAGGCATACCATGTTTGGCCTTGAAATGGTAAGTAACATCTAGTAAGTCTGCTCCCTGTTCCACAAACAGAAAAGCATGGTAAATAGTCTTGTAGTCAAGTGCAATGTGATATTTAGGTGAAGGTTGACTTCAATACTGTTTTCACTGCAAGCTTACTAGAATATGTCAATAGTTATACTGATTGGTCCTCAGCAAATGATTATGACACCAACCATGGTCATTTCCTACACATCTGTATAGTTGCATTAATTAAAGACTCGGAAATTAAGTATGCAGCAATTCCCCTTTGGGAAATATCAACAGCAGCTTCAATTTATCTTGATCCAAAAGAAAAGAACATATTGCATTATCTGATACTTACACAATGGTTATATCAATCAATTGGGTGCTTATCAGACTGGCGAGATGTATAATGTGCAGAAAGCAAAAGCAGAGAAAGGAAAGCACTTGCTACAAAAATGGCATCAAACCAACGGTGATAGAAGTCAAACTGAATATCTCCACCCAAAACATCTGTTATAATCATCCTGCCAAGGGATAAAATCTCACTTAAAATAACGAACAATTAGCAATAACTCAAGTATTGAACATGCATCAATAATCAAAGGAAGTGTCAGTCTTAAATCAAACCATTATCATACCTATATTCGTTTGCTAAGCTTTTCCTGATCAAAAGAATAGAAGAGACAAAATACATTCCCATAATTTCAGAGAGAAAAAGCACAACATTACTTGAAGATCCACTCCCCACCCTCGAAACCGCAAAGAAAAACTACACAGCCAAACATTGCACGTCAACAGCTATTAATTTTATCTGGATTTGGGACGGACAGCTGACGAAGTTCATCCAGCCAAAATTAATATGAGAATAAGTTGAATTGAATTCCAAATTCCAGCTAAACTGGAGGCATCTTTTCTCTTTTTCTTTTTCTTTCTTTTTTACTTCCATGTGAATTCAACATTCACATGGACCAAGCTCCAGGCTGGAATCCAGCAATAGAGATTAGAGAGACACAATTTTCTCTATAATGAATACAAGCTATTCTACAAGACATCATGACTGACAACAGCATAATGACACTCTTCTAGTGCATAAATTGCACAAACAGCTGGAAAGAAAGCAAACTTACCTTCATTAAATTTGTTAAGAACCCTCGAACTGATATAACGACCAAAACTCCAATGAATATTAGTGAAATGTACTGTATAACAAAAGAATAGGTAAGATAAAATGCTCTTGGCAATGCAACAGACTTCACAGCATTAAACAAGACTGACAGTGAAGGAATCTCATTTAGGTAATATGAATATTATGCCCCAAATACTAGCAAATTTACCCTGTCCTACCCTACAGGATCACTGAAAAAAGAAAGAACAAACCTGTGATAGTAATGCAGCATTGATTCCTATATCAAAGAACTGCAAGAATATGCTAATAGTCCTTGTCACGGGATCTACTGAACCAGCCTGTAAAATGATTTTTTTATAAGATTACATGAATTGGGACAAAGTGGTCCAATGATATCAGATGAAATCATTGAAGGACAGAAATTACCTCCTTGAAAATAACGCTTTGTAAAGACTGCATAAGCAAATACATTAATCAGTTATAAATCATTTGCATTGACAATTGAGTGTAGGGAAAAAATAAGCATTGCCTTGCAGTCAAGCAGGGCAAAAAGATTAAACCAAAAAAATTTCCATTCAACAAACTCTAATAATTTAGAGATTCCAAAATAGAGGATAGAGGTGCATCAGAAGGAAGCACAGGATGAAATTTACCAGCAAATCAGAAGTTTTCTCTGTTTGACAAGGGAGAGATTGGAAATGGAACATGTTTTTTCCTACTAAAGTCCAGTTTTTCTAATTACTTTCACATTCCTAGACAAACTTCCTGGGATTGATGTCTTGTATTCTGAAAGAAATTGACCTAAAAATTATGAATTATTATCAAGCAATGCAGTAGTCCACACCTTAATCATCTTATATACACAATAGACAGAGCAAGCATAGCCAAGTAGATTCTGCATGTGACCCCTCCAGGTTCGAGAAAAAGCAGCTGCCTCCTGCAATAAATCATCAACCAAAAGAATTGAATTTTAGAAAAATACAATGATTTTAAAACATCATCTGTGAATGCACTAGTTGCTCGTGTACTTCCCATATATAATACTTTTCTTTTGGCTTACAGGGTTTGTTGATAAGCTATCTTTTATTTAAAATGGATGTGTTTATATTCATTTTTTCAACACATTAATTGAATTTAAATTTTAAATTTTAAATTATTTATTAATTGAATTTCATTTTAAGAAAACTGCAAAAGGAGATTTCATTTAAATGGCTTTAGAAGTATAATAAAGGTTGACAAGCTTGCCAAGTGAAATGCAACAATAATAGTAAATGTCACATGACACCCAGTAACAAAAGAAATAACATCAACTCTATTTGTTTTTTTAAAAAAAATCTCAGCGATGGAGCACAGGAACAAAATTTTCCAAAAAGATCGGCATTTTTATGGGGAAGGACGATGTGTTTCAGAATTTCAAGGTATTTAAGAAGATCTACAAATTCCAGCCTTTTATTAAGTCTCACAGGAGATACCTTATAGTCACAGCTTCACTCATTAGATTACCAAACCCTTACTAATTCGACATGTAAGTCCAGCTATGCTCCTAAGGAGTAATGAATTAGATATACTACAAAAGCATATCCTAGACAAAAACCTTAGCTTCACGAAGCTCATAAATTTCCAAGAAAAGCTGCTTTGAGAGCTCTTCTAGAGCTTGCACCTCAGCTTCCATATTTTTAATATCTGGGAAATAAAGGGAATGATATCATTAATAATCAATGAAAGGGAACAACAAACACTAAAGCAGATGCAAAACAAAATCTTTAGACAGCAGAAGCTAACGCTTATATTGTGAAATAAAACTCTTATGAATTTCAGCAAAGCCACGAAAGCATTCGAAACAGCAGCCTGACATTTCAGAAACAATACAGGGACAAAAGCAAACACAAGCCAAAAAATAGTCTGACAAGTTTGAAAACTAAAATCTATCAATAACTCAGACACCTTGCGCACATTTTACTGCTAAATGTAAATGTTTATGCATTTTGAAACCCCCTGTTTGTAGACATCCAAATGCCTTATAAACAACAAGGACGGACCTGGAATGCCAAATTGTGACAAATGCACTAACTTATCACCAAAAGCAAACAGCAAACTAAAAACTGTGCAAACTAGACAAATGAAAACATATCTAAAACCACATTATAAAATGTAGAATACTTATGATTGCCATGGAAAAGGTGAGTAATAGTCACCTTGCTCCTTTTGGTCATCTTGAACAGATCGTACAACTGTTCCAACAATCCGTTTGAAGAAAGATCTGGCTTTTAACTTCTGCAATGCACCAAATGAAGTGAGTGAAAATATCAACATAAATATTTATGAACATGAAAACTGGATCATATACTTTCTGAAGTACCAAAAGAAAGAGAGAGACTGAAAAAATGCTTTCACAGTAAATATAAAAGTAATGCCCACTAAGGATAAGCTCATAAAGGGCAATCAGAGATTGTTACGCCTAGTCAATAAGTACCCATGGAGGCAATTTTACAGAAGGATAGTTGAATGCAAGTAGTTGTAAGGATACAGAAGCAGCATAGGTTGATTTGGTATTAGAATAGCACAGAGAGTTTGATCTTAAATCAAGCAGAATTGAGAAAAAAAAAATCATGTAGTCAAAAACAATCAGTTAGTGCAAGCCTTCAAAACTGCTACTCTATTGAATGCGCATTGATTTCCATAATGTTCACCTCCAAAATTAGATACCTTTCACCTATATTTCTCTATATTCTGTCATAGAAGCACATGAAGCGATATATCATCAAATATTACATCAGGAGCACAGTTCCTTATAGATGAATGATACTTGGACAATATCAGGACATTAAATATGAGTAAATCACAAAATTTACATCAAAATTAGAACACAAGAAAATCTCATTAAAAGTATATAAAGTTTAGATAAAATGTGGTGAAAATCTGGCATCCAAGGGTTGTTGAATCAAAGACATCATACTAGCATAAAAGTAACATAACAACAAAAATAGAAGGATAATAAACCTCCTCTGATCCTTGAATTCGCTCCATCTCCATTTGAGAAATAATAATTTTCTTTTTCTTTGCAATACAAGTCTCAATCGATTGCATTAATTGTCTTTCCAAGGCCTTGATCTCCGATTCTTCAATTTCTCTACCACATGCAGGATAAATAATCAGTAATCATTTAATCAGACAGGGAACAAGAAAAGTTGCACAAAATCTTTTCAATATCGGGGTGATTTAGTCAAACATCAGACTATACAAGAAAAGCCTTTTCTGTAGTGGTCTTGCTCAAATCCCTTATGTCCACCAATAAAATTTTCTGTAGCTTTGGAGTAAGCTTGAGGGACCAACACACTTGGTTTGAAAGGTCATTTTGTCGGATCATAGTACAACGCTGACACAATATGGAGGTGAAATTTTGATATTTTCACAATATTAGAACTGTTATACACATTTGGAAATATACGCTGGCTAGCCAGTACACTGAAAATCTTTGGGTGTAGCCCACATCAGTTGGCAGGCATCACTCATTTACCAAAAGATATGGTGAAGTACTTTGCTTGATCAATGTATACACATCTTAACCACTTCTCTTTATCTAGTGATGAAATATCTCAGATAAACATAGCAACTGAGGAGGCTTTATTATCTAATCAAAAACCTTTTCCATCTGCCCATATTTTCTTTGCTATTTCCAATCTTCATTTATGATTTTCAATTATTCATCATAGGTTGACATCTTTCTTCATTGTCTCAATTTTATTTGGTCAGCTCAATACCCCGCAACATACTCAGCTTCATCATGTATCTATAAGTTCCTATAAGTGCAAATTATGGTTACTCCAGATTAAAGAAAAATGACTTTTTCAATCAGATAGCTAAAATCAATAAGATGGAAAATCCATATGATTGGTGCTGTCTGATCTGTATTCCAATCATGTTACAGACTTACCAGGCTACACTACAAGTGATAGCACAAATCCCACACCTGTAAACCTACCTTGCAAACCCCCTACGCCTTTGATTGGTTTGAACTAGGGACCTTCAAGTTGGAATTACCAAGTTATATACATATCTATTACCCTCATGCATTACCAACAAAAATTTATGAAAACGAGATTTTTTACAAGTAAGCATAAGTGAAGCAGTGACTGTGAAGTGATTCAAACATTGTTACACTGATAAAATGCAAAGAGTCAGAAAAACAAACAGAGGCCTCACAGAAATAGAAAAAAAAAAGGTTATCAATACTATGTATGTACCTGATAAATAGAGATAAATAACTATATGGCAAGTTTACTGCTCCAAAACCAGATAAAACAGCCATGACAGTCACACCAATGACCCCGATTCGACTCACTAATTGAGGCATGGTGAAGAAACCTAAAAGGCATAATTGAGAATGGTTAAACACCAAAAAAATAATGCCAAAAACTACTAATATAAACAACAATGTAAACTGAAAGAAGAAAAGAAGGTGCACATAAACATATAGGAAATCATGCAACAGTATAATAATTTCTCATCATAGTAAACAATATGCGTCATGTTGGAAATATAGCCTTTCAAAATGAGTGATATGAAGCAACTACAAGATTGAACTGTCAAATGCATCATATTTGGATTACAAGGAGTAGAGCAGATGCTATACAGCCACAACCAACACTCTTACACACAAAAAAAGATGTACTTTCTCCTAACTTCCTGCCACAGGAACTGGATAGGTAAACATGTTTTATCTTCAACACAGATTTAGCCAGTACAACGCAAAAGAAACCGAGAGGCAGAAGTAGATGTAAAATATTACCAAACAATGGAATTTCCATAAGATCACATAGGTTTTTACCATGGAAACCTCTATGTTGACCTTTGTGTGTGTATAAATGCGTTTTAAATGTAATTACTTAACATTTCATTAACCAATTTTTTTTTTCAAATTCCTTCTAATTTACAGTCTCTAAAACTATGTATAATGTTACATCTTTTTATATTTTAATCTTTGAAACTTCTGATGAACATTTTTAATTCATCATGTATACTCCAAAGGCACAATCATTGACATCATTGTCTTCCACGCTGTCATATTTTCACCAAAATACATCAAAACTCAAGTCCAAATACGAGTACCCATGCATGAAACGAATTCTCAATAGAGGAATAACAAAAAAGCAAACAAGAACACATGCAAAAACATACATACATATGCATTTATGTGCAGCAAAAGAGCAGATGTAAGCATAAAGAAAAACAGAAAGAAACCTTTATCAGGGGAAGGCATAGGAAAGTGAATGCCCATGCGCCAAAAAGCATAAAGAAAGGCCAGCAAGAATAAGATGGCTCCAAGTGCAGCTCGTTCCTTCCTTACACCTGGGGAAAAAAAATCCAATTCCCATGAAAAAGAAATAAAAACTCTATTCAACCATTGCCAGTACATTCTAATCCTAGAAATTTGAACACACATAATATAAAGAAAAAAAGATCATTACTACTCATCCAGAGGTGGAAATTTCCTCTATGCATAAACCATGTGGACCTAGTTCGGAATGAATAATGTAAACAAAATTCTTGCAAAATAATATCATTTGCAGCATAATTTCATTTCTTTAAAAATGTCTTCTAGCAACTATAACCTTTCCAGACATAAAGAATTGACAAAAATGTAATTCAATTCAACTGATCCCAAACACTATACACATTAAAGGAGCAAATCACTAGTACCAAACTATAAGTAAGTTACAACAATTGACACATAAAAAAAAATAAAACGAAAGAAACATACCATTGTTACAAAGCATCAAATAGCAATGATAATAAGGCAACATAAACACCAACAACAATATCAAACAAAATAGATCCACCTTCCAATTAATCCATCTCGACCTGCACATGCACAATTCACTTACTCAACAACATCACTTTAGTTTATCAACTAAAACAAAACGAACGACAAAGGAAGTAGTAGATAGCTTTACTCTTTAGAAAGAATAGGAATGATCTCGAAAAGAACAAGCTGAAGAAGATTACAAGAGAAAGCAAAAACAACACTAAATATTATCTGAACTAAAACTCGTTTCTCTTCGTATTCTTTATACAATCTCATGTTCAAAAACCATAGCCCTGCCCAACCTAATAACCCTAGCGACCCAACCACCACTATTCCCTCGTAAATCGCCATCCCCCACCCCATTTTTCTTATGTTGATTTAGGGTTTGGTGCTGCTGATTCGGCGAATAAATGATGAGAGTGTGGAGAGCAAACGTTTGAATTCGTGTTAAGAATAGGTTGTGCTCTTGATCTGTTGTGTGCGTGTGTGGACTGTGGAGTGTTGGAGTTTTCTCTTCTCCTCCATGAACATGGCAACGAGACGTTTCTTTGTTTTTGGTTTTTCAAAACGATGACACGGACGAAACGTTTCTTTGTGACAAACTTTGGGCCTGTGTTTAAGCCTTTCAGCCTGGAAGCAAGCCAATAATTGGGCCCGTAAGCTCCATCCACCAATACGCTGGAGTTTTTTACTTAATTAATTTACAATTAATTAGATTTTTTTAAGTTAATTAATTATATTTTTTATAAATAAAAAATATACATTTTTTTCCAATGTATATGTCAGCCAGTTTAGTATTTGTTATTATTTATGCATAATACATTTGTAGTCATCTAATTTACATGAATTTTTTTTCTGTACTTTCAATTTTGCTATATTAATATTTCAACTTATATGTAGTTTATTATATAAATATATGTTAAAAAAAATTCAACCATCTATATTTGCATAAATTTGCCACTGTTACTTCCCACACTTGCGTAGTTTTGTCAATTTGCTATTATGTGTATATTGACGTATCATCTTACATTTTTGTCAACAATGCAAATAGGTGTTTATATAATAAATTATAGATAAGTTGAACTGTTAATTTGATAAATCGTACAATATAGATGTAAAATGAAAAAAATCATGCAAATATATTTGGCGGGTATGAATGTAATATGTTTTTATTATTTACTATGTTTAAACAATAAATAATTAATATATTTTACTTATTTATATTAATATATACATATTAATATATTATCTATTTACCAGTTTAATATGTTATGGATATAATATTAGAATATATCTTTTCAAAAATCGAAATGGAAGCAATGTAATGAGATCTATGAAAAACACATGCATGCATTACAATAATTTATGAAAAAGCAGATAAAATGCAAATAACAAAAAAAAGATTCCAATCTTCGAGGTAACATAAAGAATTCTGATTTTATTCCGTCAACCTTGATATTCAAATCAGAAAGGAAGTCTCGTGCCGTCAGCCTTGATATTCAAAATCAAGAGGTGAGAGACTTGCTGCTAGGATTTTCGCCCGTCATCCTCGGTGTTAACTAACCGAGAGGACATCC
>CATIWO010068689.1:0-27649 GCA_949673435.1 Macaranga tanarius | reverse complement strand
TTCAATATGATTATAATTTAAAAACAGTACATAGAAATATTTTTTAAAAAATGAAGTACAAAAATGAAAATATTCAAAGTTGATATTTAATTAATAAAAAATAGAATAATTAATGTTAAAATAGTATATTTAGTTCTAATTTAAATAAAATTATATTTCTTACTTTGATTAGATGAATTATTACTTGGACTAATTTAGATTAAATAAATAGCATAGTTTAGAATATTTATTGAAGTTTAATAAAAAAAAGTTACTATTAATTTAATTAAATTTTACTATTTAAATAATTACTTATCATCATAATTTAAAAATAGTATAGAGATTTTTTTTAATAGAGATAAATAATAGAAGTAAAAATGATTAAATAGCTGATGTGATTATTTAATAAAAGTAAAAATAATTAAATAGTTGATGTGATTACTTAAAAAAGTTAATGTTAAAAATAGGAAAAATTAATTTATAGCAACAATTTTTATTAAAGTTTAATTAAAATAACTAAAACTAAGTTAATTAATTTATCTAATGATTAATTATAATTATAAGATAAAAAATTAGTACATATAACTTTTTTAAAAAATAATAAAATTAAAAATATTAAAATAAAAATATTTAAAAGTTGATATATAGTGAGTGAAAAGAAGAGAAAAATAATGTTAAAAATGTTAAAACTATCAACAATTTAATTGATAGAAATTTTATTAAGAAAATTATTCAATTAAATTTGAATTATTTAATGATTAATTACAATAATAAATTTGAAATTGTAAATAAAATTTTTGTGAAAGAAAAAAGTATTAAGTTAAAATTTTTTTGAAAAGTGATATATAATTAATAAAAATAGATAAATACTAATATTATAAATGTTAAAATTATGACAAAAAAATTTAATTTATAATGAAAATTATTTAAAAATTTATTAAAAAATAATTTATTACTTTTTATTATTTAATGGTTCATTATGCTTATAATCTAAAAATAGTATATATAATTTTCTTTTAAAAAAATGAAGTACTAAAATAAAAAAAAATATTCACAATTGATGTATAATTAACAAAAAATAGAAAAATTAATGAAAAAATTGTTAAAAATACTACAAAAAATTAATTTATTAAAATATAATAAAATAATGCATTTAAAATTTTATTTTATATTGACTAATTATAACTATAATTTAAAAATAATACATGAAATATTTTTAGAAGATAAAAATATTAAATTAAAATTTTTTAAAACGTATTAAATTATTTTGTAATTTAAATTTATTTTATAAAAATAAATCCAATAATAGAAAAATCACGTGCTTCTGTTTTGTTTGCTAGTATATATATATATATATATATATATATATATATATATATTTTTTTTGGATGCAGCTCTGGATGTTGACATGATATGAACCACCATTCGGATATTTTAAAAACTGAAAGGACTATGAACGTGAAATCTCTCGTCAAATTAAGAGTTGTCACCTCTCCGAGGCGTTACCTCAGTAGAGGAGGTGGCGCCTTAGTGACACTTAAATAAGGATTTTGATGAGCTTTTGGTGGCCGGACTCGTTAGATGGGCTGGAAAATCAGAATTTATATTATTTTAGGTCTATTTTACTTAAACTTTTCATAACCGGGTTTTGCTATTGGGTCGAGCCAAAAGCATATGCTATCAGTTATTTATTTTTTGTTTAACTTATATTGCTATAATTTATTAAAGAATAGTTATATTTATTTTATAATTTATTTATGTAATATATATTTTTATTTTTTATTTTTATTATTTTAAGTGTTTATACAAGATATTTACTATCAATTAAATTTTTTTGATGATGAATTTAATTTTAAGTTTTATTCAATTTTTTTAATAAAAAAATGGTAGGATATGATATTAAAAATTTTACATGTATTAAAAATTAGTATAAAATAAAATAACTAGAGAACGCTTTACAAATATTAATTAAGTTGATAAAAATAAAATTGTTTTAATAGAGGGTAATTAAGTTATTATTTCTAATATGAAAGTTACAAAGGAGTGCAATTATAAATGGAGAGAGTACAAAAATCTCTGCCCTAAAAGTTTCATATTTATAATATTTTTAGAAATAATAATGCATAAAGTTTTTTTTTTAAACAAAAAGTAAGTGTAAACGAGTGAAGCATCATTATTTGAGTTATTAAAGTTTTTATGCTCAACAATATAAAACCACATTTCTTGCAATGAATATAGAATGATAAATAGTATATATATAGACGTATATAGGAGTATGCATTTGGTGGATTTGATCAGTTTTAAAGTTCTTTTGACCAAACTGAATTAACTGAATTGAACCAACTTAGAAGATCGAATCGAATTGTAAATGCCAAAATTTTTATAATAAAATCAAATCAATCGAACTAAACCAATATTTTAGAAATATTTATTATTTTTATATTAAATTGTTATACTATTTTAAAACTTAAAAAATAAAAAATAATATTTCAGTTTGTTCCGTTTTTGATTAACTATATTTTTAGATATAAATTGAACTGAACCAAATCAAATTTCAGTTCAATTTAATTTGATACCTTAAAAATTGAAAAAGACAACTAATTAAATTAAAGCAAACCAAATAAAATTGGTTCAATTTTCAATTCGGTCAACTCAAAAATTTTGTATAAGCCCAGCATACATATTACAAGTAGTCACAGCGGGATTGAAGAAAATGATATTAAAAATATAACAAGTATAAGATATAAATCTAAGATATGCCCCAGTGACTAGTGAGTCTTCTATGTTTAAAAAAAAAAAATAGAAAAGTAGTAGGACACGTATGGTATGCCCTCCTTGCTCCTGCCGTATCTGCCTTTTTAATTGATTTTTTTTTAACTGAGAGTTTTAATTGAATATTTTTTTTCTTTGTACGTGTAGGTGTTATTTTTATGATGGAATTCAGTACAATTGGAAAGGAAAAAAAAAGCCCTTACATGTTATGTTTTATTTTTCAAAATAAATTTATAATGATAAAATAAAATAGAAAAATATAAACAGTATTATGTGGTTATGTATTTTTTCAGCTTTGTTAATAGCGATTTTTTTCACATCGTTTTCGATGTCATTTGCATTACATTTTCCATGCTGGATTATTTAAAAAAAATATATATATATATATTTTGACATTTTTGATAATTTAATCATAAACTTTTAATTTTAGTAATTTTATACATGAACTTTATTATTTTTATAATTCTATGTAGCAATATAATTTATGGTCAGTTAATGCTGACGTGGCAACCGGAAATCCAATAGGGTCGCCATGTCAGATTACACATAGTCAATAAAATTTTTTTTTGGAAACGATACGTTTTGATCCCAAAATCCCTAAACTCCTAAAATCAAAATGCGTTGTTTCTTCTTCTTTCTCCATCACAACATTTCTTCATTTCATCCCCAAAATCCCTATCTTCTCTATTTTGATAATCCTTCCCTTAAATGAATTTGTTCCTTTAGTAACAGTAAAACTCAAACATTAAATGTCACACCCGCTTCGCTAGCTGTGGAGCAGGCGTAACTGGTTGGCTAGTTGTGCTAAAACTGAGGAGAATAATGTGATATTAAAAATACTTGTAATTGCTATTAACTTGGAATTTAATAATATATACCACAATCTCCTTTAATTATCCTTAACTGATAAATACAGGTTTACTAAATACATAATAAAGTTCTCTTATACATGATCAAAGACAAAAATATTAAAGTGATTGGCACAAGCTCCACTATACTTCGCAAAGAAAACAATAAATCTGGATCCTACAATCTAATGCCTCTACTCCAAGGGATCTGAAAATGTTAAATAAAAGGGGTGAATACAAAAAAATACTCAGTGAGTGGATTAAATAAAAATAAGCGGAAATATTAGCTCATTTTCATAATAACTATGTAAATATGTATAAAAATTACTTTGATAGATATTTATAAACTGCTGAAATAATACTTACGACATAATATTAGGCTAACTTGTTGATAACTTAAATACTGCATAAATATAGATGTACAATTGCTATAAACTGATGGATATTCATTATAATTTTAAATCCATACACTAATTAAATGTGTAACCAAAAGATTATGCTAGATTGCTGACACATTGGGCACAATGATGACGCTGGCAGCCCAACTATATGTATATAATGCTGGTCAAACACATGCGCAGAGCTGCCCTCAAAAGGCTAAACACCCGATTGTACGCCCCAAAGGCTATATGTATAACCAAGCGCTATCCCAAAGACAGTTGCTGAGTAATATTGTTGATATATATATATATATATATATATATACTGCTGAGATAAGATACCAGTCATCATGGTGTAATCTGAAGGGTACATATCACGAGTGTATAGACTTATATATAAATCAAAATATTCACTTTAATCAATTTGCTAATAAATCATAATAGCTGAATATTTAACTGACGCTAGTATTAATATACTGCTGAGAATAAGCATTTCATAAAATAACAATATCAAACACAATTCTTACTTTTACTTACTTCAACTTTATTAGTGATAAATATATTACTATACGTTCCCAATTTCTATACATAAACTAAGTAGTGTATAAAACCATAGTAACAACTTAACATTTGATAGAAAACTATTTGTAAGAAAACATCAATTAAATCATGGAAAAACATTTTATATCATTCAACATTGTTATACATATAGTTTCAAAAATAAAGTTATAAGGTTTAGCCATTCACCTGAGCTTGCTAAGCCAAAACTAGCTAGCTGGACTTGATCTAGGCTCTACCATTAGTATAGATTCTAATCATAACATTCAAGAACCAAAATATAAGATTATGAGTTTTCTATCTAAATTCTACTCAAATAAATTAATCTATGGCTAAAAGATATGGTATAGGACCCAAAAAATGGTCTGAAATAGCTCTAATTAGGGTTTTGGGGCTCGGAAGGGCCACTGAGATGCCTCAAAAGCGCACTGAGGTGCCTTCTCACTCAGCAACACTAAGGCACCTCTTCAGTGCTGAGGCGCCTCCTCAGTGCTGAGGCGTCCCCTGATCGATCCAGAAACACAGAAATAGCTCCGATTTTAGCCAAAAACACCAAAAATAACCGAATTCAATCCCAAATACCATTATAAACATCATAAGGGTCGGTTTTTGATATACCAATGCATTAAAACTCAAAATTTAATTAAAACATCAAATTTTTAATGATCTAAAGCTTAAAAGTTCATATATTTAAACTTATCAAAATTCTTATATATCAAATCTTAAATTTGCTAAATGAAACTCTAAATTTATTGTTTGTTAGTTGAAGACTTAAAGTTTAAGGAAAAGAAAGAAGAAAATGAAGAAGAGGTAAATAAGAAAAGTGCGAGAAAGAAAGAAAGAAAAAAATTGTGATATGAAGAAGAAGAAACATAGGGAAGGAGAAGAGCTTCAGTGCTCTTTTTTTTTTAAAAAAAAAAACCATTTAGACCCCTATAACTTTTTTTAAGCACCAAAAAAACCCCTCAAACTTATTTCTAATGCTATCTAATCCATAAATCTTTCTATAACTTAGTTAATTTCTAGGGCAAGATATTACAATTTTCTCCCTCTTAAGAAATTTCATTCTCAAAATTTGCATACCTATGGAGAGAATAAATGAGGATATTGAACTCACATATCCTCCTCCCTTTCCCATGTGGATTTCTTCTTAGAATGGTTACTTCAAAACACCTTAACCAATGGAATCACCATATTTTTCAAAAATTTCTCTTATCTAACTATAATCCCTACAGGCTCTTCTTTATAAGTTAAATCTTTCCTTAATTCAATCAGTTGTTACTTCAGTATATGATAAGGATTACTTCTATACTTTTTCAATATGGATACGTGGAAACTATCATGCACCTGAGATAACTCTGGAGGTAACGTTAATCGATACACTACCGATCCAATTCTTTCAACTACCTCGTATGGCCCAATAAAATGAGGACTCAACTTCCCACGCTTCTTAAATCGGACTATACCATTCCATGGAGATATCTTTAGGAATATCTTATCACCTATTTTAAATTTAATGTCCCTTTTTTTTAAATCAGCATAACTCTTCTATCTGTTTTGAGCTGCCTTTAATCTATTACAGATTAAATCAATCTTTTCAGTGGTCAACTACATAATCTCTGGTCCCACAAGTTTTCTTTCCCCTACCTTATTTCAATATATTAGAGTTCTGCATTTTCTTCCATATAGTGCTTTATAGGATGCTATTCCAAGGCTTGCATAATGACTGTTATAAGAAAACTCCATTAATGGCAAATTCTTATCCCAACTTCCTTTAAATTCCATCACACATGCTCTTAACATATCTTTCAAAGTTTGAATAGTCATTTTAGATTGACCATCAGTTTGTGGGTGAAAAGAAGTACTAAACTTCAACTTTGTACCCATAGCTTGATGTAATATGGGCCAAAATCTAGATGTAAATATGGGATTTCTATCTGATACAATGGAAATTAGTGCACCATAAAGTTTTACTATCTCATTCACATAAACTTGTGCTATATTATCCAAGGAAAAATTCATTTTGACCTATAAGAAGTGAGCTAACTTAGTTAGGCGATCCATAATAACCAATATTGTATCATATCCTTATTGCATACGAGGCAATCCCATTACAAAATTCATCATAATATGCTGCCATTTCCACTCCGGATTAGAAAGTGGTTGCAAAAGACCTTATGTACATTGATGCTCAGCCATAACCTATTGATAAACTAAGCATCTTGCTACATAATCTGCTACCTCTCTTTTTATGCCCTACCATCAATAACTCTTCTTAAGTGTACGATACATCTTGGTATTGCCCGGATGCATTGAGTACGTAGAACAGTGTGCCCCCTCTAAAATCTCCTACTTTAAATTTTCAGCATTTGGAACACAAAGTCTTTCTCCAAATATTAAAGTTCCATCCTCTCAAAGTGAAAAGTCGATTCGTGACCCACTTTTTACCTCCTCAATGACTTTACATATATGAGTATCTTGAGTTTAAGCTTCCTTAACCCTTTCTACTAAAATGGGTATAACTTTGAGAGTTGCCAATAATGTTCCTTGATTAGTTAACTCCATTCCCACATTTATAGCTTGAAGTTTTATAAACAAAGGAAATTTGTACTAACTTGATCTGAGTTAAATTACTATAGGATTTCAAACTAAGAGCATCTGCCACAACATTTATCTTGCCAGGATGATACTCTATTGTATAGTTATAGTCCTTCAGTAACTCAATCCATTGTCTCTGTCTCAAATTTAACTCATTTTAACTAAGGAGGTATTTAAGAGACCTATGATCTGTAAAATTTGACATGTCTCTCCATATAGATAATACCTCCAAGTCTTAAGAGCAAATACTACAGTTGCTAATTCTAAATCGTGAGTAGGATAGTTTGACTCATATGACCTCAATTGTTTAGAAGCATATGCTATAACCTTTCCATGTTGTATGAGAATACAACCTAATCTTTTTCTAGAAGTATCACTATGCACCACAAATTCACCATCACTAGTAGGAAGGGTTAACACTAGTGTAGAAGTTAAACATTCCTTGAGTTTCTCAAAACTCTTTTGACATTTCTGTGTCCATACAAACTCATATTTTTCCTTAACAACTTTGTCAATGGAGCTGTCATAATTGAAAAATCCTGAATAAATCAGCGATAATAACCAGTTGAACCCAAAACACTTCTTATCTTTATGGCATTAGTTGGTTGTTCCCATTTAACTACTGCATCTATCTTCTTAGGGTCTACATAAACACCTTCTATCGATATAACATGCCCTAAGAACACAATCTAATCCAGCTAAAACTTACATTTACTCAATTTAGCGAATAATTGCTCACTTCTCAAAGTTTGCAAAACTGTTATCAAATGTTCTTCATGTTCCTCTATACTTTGAGAATACACCATTATATCATCTATGAAGACAATTATAAATTTATTTAGGTATTTTCGAAACACTCTATTCATAAGATTCATGAAGCCAGCTGGTGCATTGGTTAACCCAAGCGACATCATAAGAAACTCATAATGTCTATAGCGCGTCCTAAAAGCCGTTTTAGGTACATTTATCTCTTTAATTTTCAATTGATAGTACCCAGACCTCAAGTTAATCTTTGAGAAAACCTTAGCTCCTTGTAATTGATTAAATATATCATCAATACGAGGTAATGGATATTTATTCAGTATCATAACCTTATTCAACTGTCTGTAATTTATACATAGCCTCATAGAACCATCCTTTTTCTTAACAAATAACACTGGCGCTCTCTAAAGTGATACACTAGGCCTAATGAAGCCTTTATTTAATAACTCTTGTAACTGGATTTTTAATTCTTTTAACTCTGCTAGAGCCATTCTATAAGGTTCTTGAGAAATTAAAGTTGTACCCAGAATCACATCTATAGCAAATTCAATCTCTTTATCTGGAGGTAAACCTGGAAGATTTTCAGTAAAAATATCTCTAAATTCACATACTATTGGGATGTCTTCTACTTTCAGCTTTTCAGACTTTGTATCAACCACATAATCAAGATATGCTTGACAACCCTTCATTAACATTTTCCTTACAGTTATGGTGGATATCAAATAATAGGGAAGAGCATGTCTTAACCCTTGAAAAGAAAATTTAGTTTTCTCAGGATGATTAAACTCTACCATATTCTTAAAATAATCTACTGTAGTATAACAGTGAGATAGCCAATCCATGCCTAAGATTACATCTAAACCTTAAAGTTATAGGATAACTAAATTTGCTAGGAGCTCATGCCCACCTATCTTAACTATATAATCCTTATACACTTTCTCACAAGTCTTAGAGTTTCCTAAAGGGCTACTAACAATCATCGTAATATCTAAAGAACTAGGCTTAGAATTAGCATGCAAAATAAAATAATGAGACATAAAAGAATGTACGACTCCTGGGTCAAATAATATATAAGCATCTCGGTCAAAGATAGTCAATATACCGGTAACAACTTCTGGAGATGCCAATACTTTATCTTGAGTCATAGCAAACACTCTTGCCTGAGTCAAAGGTCGATTTGGTTGAGCATTCTGTCCTTGTTTAGAGGTTGTAGGAATAACACCACCTCTACCAATACTAGGACTAGAATCAGTGGTAATTTGTCTATTTGGTGGAAAATTTCTACTACCACTCTGAATTTTATGAGCAACAGTTCCTGACCCTGACCTACCAAATTGTACTAGTGAAGGACAATCTATTTTGATATGGCCAATTTCACCATATTCGTAATAACTTATTGACCTCTTTCTACATTCCTCTTCATGATATTTGCCACAATTCAAACATTGAGGGTAGGTAAATCTTCTCAGGTTATTTTGTAGCATACCTCATTGAGCTTGCCTTTGGCCACTGGCCGAGCTACTAGCTGGCTACCTTACCAAACTCTGACACATCTGAGGTTGATTAGCTTACTGCCCATAACTTATATGTGAACCTCGGCCACTGCCACTATAACCTGGTCTAGGTGGTAACACGTTAGCTCATCTATTAGCTGATCCATCTCTAAAACTTTGAGAGAAACTAAGGATAAATCTTTTATTCTTCTATTCTTACTCTAACTCCTCTTTTCTTGCCTACTCAAAAGCTGAGGTCTTCTGAACTAGTTCCCAAAAATTATTTTCTTTTTACCAGGCTATTCCCGTTCGTATATAAGCTTACAATCCACTACTAAACCTATCACACTTAATTTCTTCTGAAGGCATGATCTCAAAAATAAGCAATAGAGATCCTCAAATCTATCTGCATATTCTTTAACTAACATACTGCCTTGGGTCAACTTAAAGAACGCCTCTTGCTTGCTTTTCTTGTAGTTGCCCGTCAAATATTTCTTATGAAACTCAGTGAGAAACACGTTCCATATCAACCTCTCACCATAAAGTCGGCGAACTCTGGATAACCAATCATCCGCTAAACCATTCATAAATCTGTGCAAATTCTGTACCTTCTCCACCTCCATCAATGTAACACCCTAGCCCCACTAATATCCTTATTAGAAGATCACTCCCTTGATCTACCTAACACGAGCACTAATATGGCTGAGTATCAAATCTATCTCGCTTATCAATGTCTAACTCTTTCTTTTAAAAATTTATGAATACTCTACCATTACACATAATGTTATCTTATAAGATAACCAATCTAAGTTTATTTTTTAAATATACAAACTTCTAATTTACAAACTATTGAAACTACCAATTCAATATATAATAATATTTCTTATAAACAAAATGGTCTAGTAAAGCATTTCTCCTAAACTCTCCACTACTCACTTATCTAGCTATACTCCATACTATCTTTCAGATAGCTACTCTCAATAACTTGCTATTCTAAAAAAATAATTTATAAAAAGGAGTGGTGAGTATTTTCAAAAGAAAATACTCAGTGAGTGAAATGAATACAATAAGGAATGATTCAACGATGTCATAATAAGGATTCCAAAGAACAAATCACAATGGAAGGAAATATGAATACCACAAAGTAATTCAATAATTTAAATAAATGATGAGAAGCGCACTCAATAAAAGTATGCAAAATAATAATTATTTAAAATCACGAATAATTATTGTATTATCAGAATAATATTTACTTTTATCATTGCAAGTTATATATTTAATTTAATAAATTTTACTTGTGATTCACAGTCTTTTTTTTTCAGTAATCACTTATCGTGAATTCTCGTTATTTCATAATTTAACAGAGACTCAGACTTTTATTTCATTATACTTTTCTTGTCATTTAATGCATCTCAAGGATAATGCGTACATCCCAGTTGTACTAGCCATTTTGGCATTTCAAGTTCATGCTCCATATGATAATTCTTATTTTTTTGATGCTCATTATGATATTCATTTAAGATTATACAAGCATTGAAACGCTCATGAAGAACAGTATAAGAATTTAGAAGTATTCACATTAACTTTAGAGTACTACACCATATGTACAAGTAGATATCAGTGTGGCTAATACTAACACCATACCAAAGGTTATCACAATTATCATCAATAGTGTGCTGACCTGGCCACCAAAGGTTGCTCCAACACAACCCAAAGAAATATCACAATAAGGCCTTATCAAAATCTCAATGCTCACAAAAAGCCAAATTACATATCCATCGATTTATCAGATTGTCGTACTCCAGGTACGGTCTTACATTATATCTTAGGGGTGAAATACAATGTCCTGGACACTGTCTTACACTTCACCAAACCCTGCCATATCCCTAATATGGACTTACTATCTCTTAGTGCTATATATACTTGTTCTCTAGGCTATATTAATATTTGACCATTTGTATATTTTTGTTCAGCGTTATATAATCATTGCCTTAAGATTCTTTCTTGAGTTTGTTTAGGAAGGTACCTTCTAGCATTTCTAAAATGATAAAAATATTTTACATTATATTTTTGATATTAATCCCTTTTTAAACATCCTATTATTTGTTCATATAAGACTTAGGCTTAATTTTGTCAAACATCTTTGATCTTGTATTTAGAGGAACTGTTCACATTAAATATTTAATTTATTTGATGTTGAGCTACTCTTGTTTACACATATCTCTAGTCGGTTATGACCTCTTCAATAATACTAATTATTTACACTTATATATACAATGTATTTAATGCTCGAGAATATTCAAATATAGAGGTTAAAGTTAAACTAAATTTCTTATAGATTATATGTATTTTAAAATTCAAATTCTTGAATTTGTCTTGAAGCCTAGCTTGTTAGCCTTTTATAACTTAAGTTGATACTTGAAAGATTTTGTACATTTTTCCAAAAATACTCAACTATAATTGTTTCTCTTAAGTTCTATACTAGAAAAGGTTATTTTCATTTAATTATTATTATTATTATTATTATTATTACAACAGCGGGTATGATTAACTTGATTTATACAATGGATTTAATACAAGTAAATAGTTAAATTTAGTAGCAAATCTCTATTGGGTTCCATGGGCTTGCTCATTTAGTTCTTAGCTATTAATTATTTATTCTATTGTTCTATCAAACTTAGCAAACTACCATGTATATTTTAGACTAAACATAAAATATTTATTAGTTACTTAAGTGAGTTGTTTTTTGGGGACAGATGAATGCCACATTGCATTAGTGGATAACCTAGCAATGATGCATTCATCACAACCACCTGTCAGCTAAAGCTAAATATTTATAATTCTAAGTATAAAAATTTTGCTTGCATCTATACATAATTTATTATTAAGTTGTGTATGACTTAGGATGGGAGATGATTCACAACAACCATAAAAATAAAGATAAATAAAAATAAAAATAAAAAGAGCCAATTTGTCTCCTAAGGCTAGATCGAAGTGGTTGATATTTGATGAAGATCTTTATTCTATCTTCCTTATCTAATCCATTTGGCTGCTCTTCCTGATGATCAACCTAAGACTTCCTTGCCATCTTCTTCCTTTTGAATTTCTGGATTCTTCAATCCATTTCTCTATTGACTAGATCTAAGACTTAGGCAATAAAAACTAAAAGTTACAGATGAAAAAAATTATTTAAGAGATAAACCCTCTCTAAATTGAGTTTAATCTCATAACTTAGTTAATATATAAATAAAAATAGAAAAACTTAGGGTGTTTGGGTGAATTTTGGCCAAAAGATAGCCAAAACCCACCCATCCACCATTAATGCAAGCTGTTGAAATAAAATAAAGAAGAAGATGGAGAGGTTGGTGAGGAATGAGGAGAGATATTATTTGCTATCGATGCTATCAATAAAAGGTGTGCGTGTGTCATGTATATAGATATAAAAATTATATATATATATATATTTGTGTATTATTCCTGGCATGGTTGTTAATGTTATACACTTGACTACACTTTTATTACTTCCTTTAGATAAAATTTTTGCCAGATTTCATACATGTTAGAGTAGTGTTTATGCCTAATTGAAGAGGCAAATAGCTCTGCTGATAAGTCGGTCATCCCACCAGGCGGTGGACTCTACTGATGAGACGGTCACCTGTTCAGATAGCCGACTGACTCATTAGTGGAGTTAATCGCCTATGCAATTTGAGTTCATGTTTCATTCACGTTCAACCCAATTTAACAGTTGTTGTTTTCTTATTAAATTATTTGAACCCTCGTATCCTTTAAAAATTTGAATCTTACACTTTTATTTGTAAAAGTAGTTCCAAATAAGCAACAGACCCGAACAAAAAATTAACAGTAACAACAGCTCAAGAAAAACATCACAAGAACAACGAATTATTAAGAAATTTCAGCAACCACCACTGATAATGATAATAATGAAAAATATATTCTACATAATTTTAGCAAGAAGCAACTTAACAACAAACTAAAAAGGAGCAATAAAGTAGGAATTTTCAAGAAAAACTACTCCAGCCAATAAGAGGCATATCAAACTGAATTAAAAGAGTAAATAAGAATTTCACTCACTAGTTCTTCTGTTTTTTTTTTTTTTACAACAACTTTCTTTTATACTGAATTACACCTTCTTAGTGTTTTCTCGCTTGAATCCTAGCTCTCCTTTGAATTAACTTGCCTTTTAATCTTAAATTTTAAGTTAGTAAACTACCTTTTTTGCCTCTTCCCTTCTCTTCACTATCGTCTTTACTTAATACAGAGAATACTTTCCCCTTTTTTTTTTTAAAGAAGAAGTAGCTAGAAGAAGAAAAGGCATAGTCATATTTTGCTTTCTCCTTGTACCGACACATCACCACTCCCTTCTTGTTATCTTGTATTATTATTATATTATTATTATTATTATTATTATTATTATATTATTATTATTATTATTATTATTATTATTATTATTATTATTATTATTATTATTATTTTGTTATAATCCTCAAATTCCTACTCTCTCTTTACTCTTATTTTTTTAATCCACTTAATTCTTGCCTAACTTACAATCAAGCCCCTCTTTTTTTATTTTGATTAAATTCTTATTAAATCGATATTAAATTTTAAAATATTTAATTGTACCGACTAAACAATCCTAGATGTGACAGTCAACCTTAAGATAAGGAAAGCTTTGTCCAACTTCTTCAACCATTCATCAGTTATTCTATCGTCTATAGACCCCTTAAGTCATACGCACCTAATCTATGGGCATGATCGGCTATCATCTAGAAATCTCGATACTGCTCTTATGCAGCCATAGTAGCCATAAAAGCCTAAGTCATCAAAGCTCCCATCCCGACATTTGCTTGAAAATGAGGTATGAATTGCTCTGGTTGAGGAATAGGTGGAACTAGTGGTGGATGAGCTGGAGATGTAGGAACAGATTGTGGCACTGGAGCAGCTGGATGCACTCCTGATGCACCACTAGAGGTGGAATCCACATGTTCCCCTCCACTAATAGACATATCATCCATTCTTTCAGGATGATCAGAAGGATTCCTATGAGGTTGGTCAATATCAACAAGTCTAGTGACTCGACCATAATTACCACAGCCTCCACCACCTCTAAGTCTTGGTAGCATGATCTATAAAAACACAACAACAATAAGATATCAGACTTATCAATTCTATTCCAAAGATTTACACTTATGCAAACTACTAAATCTAGACAAACTGCTAAACCTAGATACACTGATAAACTTAGGTAAACTACTAAACCTAGGCTTTAATACCAATTAAGTTGTCACACCCGCTCCGTTAGTTGTGGAGCATGCGTGACTGGCTGGCTAATTGTGCTAATGCTGAGGAGAATAATGTGATATTAAAAATACTTGTAATTGTTATTAACTTGGTATTTAATAATATATATCACAATGTCCTTTAATCGTCTTTAATTGATAAATACAGGTTTATTAAATACATAATAAAGTTCTCTTATACATGATCATAGACAAAATATTAAAGTGATTGGCACAACCTCTACTAGACTTCAGAAAGAGAAGAACAAATTTGGATCCTATAATCTAGTGCCTCTACTCCAAGGGATCTGAAAATGCTAAATAAAAGGGGGTGAGTATAAAAAAATACTCAGTGAGTTGATTAAATAAAATTAAGCAGAACATTAGCTAATTTCCATAATAACTATGTAAATATGTATAAAAACTACTTTGATAGATATTTATAAACTACTGAAATAATACTTACGATATAATATTAGGCTAACTTGCTGGTAATTTAAATATTACATAAATGTAGATGTCCAATTGCTATAAATTGAGAGATATTCATCATAATTTTAAATCCATGCACTCATTAAATGTGTAACCAAAAGATTATGCTAGATTGTTGACACATTGGGCGCAATGATGACGCTGGTAGCCTAAGTGTACATATATAATACTAGTCATACGCATGCACAGAGCTGGCCCCAAAAGGCTAACCACCTTATTGTACTCTCTAAAGGCTATGTATACAACCAAACGCTGTCCCAAAGACAGTTGCTAAGTAATATTACTGAGATATAAATATATATATATATACTGTTTAGATAAAATATCAGTCATCATGGTGTAATCCAAAGGGTACATATTATGAGTGTATAGATTTATTTATAAATCAAAACATTCACTTTAATCAAATTGCTAATAAATCATAATAGCTGAATATTTAGCTGATGCTATGTCATGACCAAAACCTAGGGGTCACGACCGGCGCTAGGAAATGGAAATTCACACGAATCTAGAACCCGTAGCAACCCTAAAACACAATATTCATGCATAACATAAACACAAATTTACCTCAGAATTAAAACTTTTAAACTTAAAAATATCATCCATTTCTAACATCATGTTAGAACATTTAAATATACAATCCAAAAACATTACCTTTGCTAAAGTTTATCTTAACACACTACTACAATAACATATTACTACTGCAGTATCTAAAATAATATAAATAAAAGTTAGATTAAGATTTACATAAATCAGTCGGTGAAGAATGAGTCCGGCGAAGAGGACGACTATGTAAGGTCTGTGAAGAGAAATTTTAAAAAATAATTGAGGGGAATCAGACCTCACTGAGTGAATTATTATTATGTATATGCATGCAACCTAAGGGCACAAGCACTCAAGCATTATAATAATATTTATTTTATATTTATATTTATTTAATTTATACACATATTCCATGCAGATGCTCAAATGTATTATCATACCAACATAATTGGACATAGATGGAGGATTGGAGCAGAACCTTAAAATTTTATGTAACCTCAAACAATGTGCCTAATTGGCCATTTGGGACCTCTTGAATCCAAATAATATTCCTCTTATCCAATTGGGCAGTGGACTAGCCCCAAGACCCTGAAAGATCAACCGAGCTCTAGCAGTCTCACTGCCGACATGACTGGCCCCGAGACATTGAAAGGTCAATCGAGCTCCCACAGCCATACCCCTCTCTATCTATAAATCTCAATAAATCATTTTAACCATATATCCACGTCATATAATCTCTTATCAAATCAAAATTCATATCCTAGCCATCTAGTGTACTAGTGCGCACATAGTCCTAGTGTAGCTCACTAGGTAGCATGTTCTACTACTATCCTCCAAAAATATCATAACAAAATAACAAAAACCATATCAATATATAAACAACATCCAAACCAAAAGAAATCCAACATTCATATATATATATATATATATAGTAGTAATGACAATATTAACAGTGCCATAATTATCACAAAGTAAGTAAAGGTCTAATGCAATATGTCATATTCATTTCACATTAACATCAACATATGGATGCTGGGTAAGAATTTATATATGAAATGCATACACATAAAAATAACTCACAAGTGGAACACGCTCTTCGGCAGTGACTCGACTGGCCATATCCTAAAGACCTTGCTCCTGGTGTGGCTATAGAAAAAATATAATAGATAAATAGGGTTAAAATCCTATCCTTATACATCCTAGATTTTTAAGGAAGAGACTCAATCTAAGACACAATTCTAATTAAACTAAATAATTAGTACATACTGATGATACATTTTACGAAAACTCTACCAAAAGTTCGGCAGAGTCTTCTCTATAAAACGGATATCTCTCTACTAAAAGTAGAGTAATTCCTGTATAAAACAATACTTCTATAATTTCTACAATCCAGTAACTCGAGTTGGGCTCTCGAATTACACTTTATGCCTAATCGAGAACCAATATAGTTATATACATATAAATAACATAATCAAAATCAACAATTTAAAATAATTAAAGTTATAAAACTTTCTTTAAGCTTTCATAACTAAAAATTATTGCTAAATATAAATAAACTATTTAAATAATTCAAATATATAATACAAATGTTAAAGAAACTCATTTAACCTTTTAAAATAATAAAGAAATTCATTTTTTTTTTCTGAAATTACTTCCATACTTTTATTATTTAAAAATCAGTTTTAAACATGTTAAATAACCTTGAATCTTAATTAAAACTGAATAAACAATCAACTATAAATTTTTCTCTAAAAATATATTTAAACATATTCTCCAAATTTCTTTCAAAAATCATATCTTAAATTCTACAAATAATTTCATAAAACTCTTTTTATAAAGTTCAATTTATACAATTTATGGTATTTATTAAAAATATAAAAAATACCCGAACCCGAAACAGTAACCCGAACATCGAAAACCTAAAAATTCCAACAAATTCAAAAAATTATGAAAAATATATCAATGGAAAGCTCTTAACTCCAATTTTATTTCTCATAACTATTATAAAGCCTAATTTCTATTCAAATCAAAGAAATTAGCCAAAAAACCCAGAAATCGTTTTACCTCCAATTGAGGTAACTGCCGAGGTAGATTACACAAATTGCCAGAGGAAAAATGTTGCCCAGAGGATGGTAGTGATAGAGGCGGTGACCGGTGATAGCGACAGTCCTTTTCTTGCTTGCCTAACGGAAATGAATAGAGGGAGAGAGAGAAGTAGCTAGCCGACTGGGGAGGAGCTGCTAGCGGTGAGGTGGAGGTCGTGGTGGCTGGTGGAAAGTGGTAGGTGGTGGCTATCGGGAGGGAGAAGGAGAAAAAGAATAGAAAGAAAAAAAAGAAAAGAAAGATGAAAAAGAAATGGAATTTTGTAAAATAAACTAAAATATATATATATTAAAAGAAAAAATTTTACCCATAAAATCCCTCTCTGAAAATATTTTTAGCAAAACAATACTCAATTTTTAAATTCTATCACTAATTATATACATACACACACACATATATATATATAAATACATTCCCTTAATAATTATTAAAGTTTACTAAAATATTCATTTAACAACAATTTCATAAAAATAGTAATTAACACTCTAAAATTCATATTTTAATTTAATAAAAAAATACGGGTCATTACAATCTTCTCTCATTATAAAAATTCATCCTTGAATTTTAAACATTAGAAAAGAGTACAAGGTTTCACTAAAAAAAAGATAAGGATATGCCACTCACATCTCTGCCTCAGTCTCCCATGTGTACTCTTCAACATTGTTGTTTCTCCATAAGACTTTGACCATTGGAATCTATTTAGAATACAACTGACGAACTTGATAGTCAACAATTGCAACTAGTTTCTCCTTATAAGTCAAATCTTCATTCACTTCCACCCTCTAAGGCTGCAAAACATGTGAAGGATCCGAAATATATTTCCTGAGCATCAAAACATGAAATACTGGATGCACTTATGGCAAATTTAGAGGTAAAGCCAACTGATAAGCAACCATACCAACTCTCTCTAGAATCTTGAAAGGCCCTACATACCTCGGTGCTAACTTTCCTTTCTTGCCAAATCTCATAACACCCTTCATTGGTGATACCTTTAAAAACATATAATCCCCAACTTGGAATTCCACTTCTTTTCGCTTTGAATCTGCATAGCTTTTCTGCCTACTAGCTATTGTTTCCAATCTTCTTCTGATCAAAGCAACCTTCTCGGATGTATCCTTAATATTTTTTAGTTTAGTTAGCTCTTTCTCCAACTTCATTCCAAAACAGAGGGGACCTACACTTCTTTCCATTCAAAGCTTCATGGGACAACATGTCAATACTACTGTGAAAACTATTGTTAGAAGCAAATTCTACCAATGACAAATGATCATCCCAACTGCCTCCAAGATCCATTACACACATTCTCAACATATTCTCAAGTGTTTGGATCGTTCTCTCTAACTGACCATCCATTTAAGGATGAAAAGCAGTGCTAAAATCAAGTTTGGTACCCAACGCTTCCTATAATTTCTGCTAAAACCGTGAGATAAACACTGAATCTCTATAAAAAATAATAGAAACAAGCACCCCATGAAGACATACAATGTGCTTGATGTACAATTTAGCCAATTTAGCCACTGAATAAGTAGCTTTAACTGGCAGAAATTGAGCTGATTTCGTTAACCTGTCCACTATCACCCAAATGGAACTGTATCTATCCTTTGAATGAGGTAACCCTATCATAAAATCCATGGTAATTCTCTCCCATTTCTACTCAGAAATCGGAAGAGGCTGAAGATTTCCCGAAGGTTTCTAGTGCTCTACTTTCACTTGTTGACATGTCAAACACTTAAAAACAAATTTTGATACATCTTTCTTCATTACATCCCACCAATAAATATTCTTTATGTTGTAGTACATCTTGGTAGAACTAGGATGTACACTATAAGCTGCATAATGAGCTTCCTCCAAGATTTCTTCTCTTAAATTATCCACATTAGGAACACACAATCTTCCACTAATCCAAAGAACACCTTCATCATCTAGATTAAAGTCAGTAAACTTCCTTTCACGAACTTTCTCCATAAGCTCTAACAATTCAAGATCTCGGCTTTGACCTACCTTGATCCTATCCCTCAATATTAATCTAACTCTAAACTGGGCTATCAATCCCCCTGACTTGGTTATCTTCATCCTTAATCCTTAGTCTACTAACTTGTGTATCTCTTGGATCAAAGGCCTCATTTTCACACTAATATGAGCAAGACTACCTAAAGACTTCCTACTCAAAGCATCTGCCACTACATTAGCTTTGCCTGGGTGGTATAAAATGTCATAATTATAGTCTTTTAGAAGTTCCAACCATCTTCTTTATATCAAATTTAGGTTTTTCTGCTGAAATATGTACTTCAAACTCTTATGGTCAGTGAAAATCTCACATGTTACCCCATACAGATAATGTTTCCAAATTTTAAGAGCAAAGATAACAATGGCCATCTCTAAGTCATGAGTAGGATAATTACGCTTGTGCTTCTTCAATTGTCTGGAAGCATAAGCTATTACCCTACCATCCTGTATTAATACACATCCTAGGTCAACTCTGGAAGCATCACAGTATACAGTAAACTTGTATACTCCATTAAGGAATGTCAACACTGGTGCCATAGTCAACTTCTCCTTTAGTAGCTGAAAGCTATTTTCACATGCTTCTGATCACACAAACTTCACATTCTTTTGAGTTAGACGGGTCATAGGTGTTGCAATCCTCAAGAAATTCTAAACAAACCTCCTATAATACCCTGCCAAACCTAAGAAACTCTGAATCTCCATAACAGATGTCAGTCTAGGCCATTTAGATACTGCTTCAATCTTCTGTGGATCTACTTAAATACCATTCTTAGACACTACATACCTAAGGAATGCCACACTCTCAAGCCAAAAATCACACTTAGAGAACTTAGCATAAAGTTGATGTTCCTTTAGTGTCTGCAATACTATTCTCAAATGATACACATGTTCTTCCATGCTCTTCGAAGACACCAATATGTCATCAATGAATACTATCATAATCTGATCCAAAAATGATTTGAACACCCTATTCATCAAGTCCATAAAAGTTGCTGGTGCATTGGTCAATCCAAAAGACATCACAATAAACTCATAATGGCCATATCTCATATGGAACGCCATTTTAGAAATGTTTGCTTCTCTGATCCGCAACTGGTGATAACCTGATCTCAAGTTAACTTTAGAGAAGAACTGTGCACCCTAAAGCTGATCGAATAAATCATCTATCCTCAGAAGTGAAGACTTATTCTTGACAGTCACCTTATTCAATTCTCTATAGTCAATACACAATCGGAGTGTACCATCCTTCTTCTTTACAAATAACACTGGTGCACCCCAAGGAGAAGTGTTGGGTCTAATAAAACCCTTATCCAATAACTCTTACAATTGCTCATTCAACTCTTTTAACTCTGCAGGAGCCATCCTATAAGGTGGCATAGAGATAAGATCTATGCCTAGAACTATATCAATGCAAAATTCTATCTCTGTTTGAGGTGGTAAACTCGATATTTTATCAAGAAAGACATCAGGAAACTCATATGCTATAGGACATCTAAAATAGATTTCTGTTTTGCTGCTATGTCCTTGACTAAAGCCAAATATCTTTGACACCCCTTTCTAAGCATTTTTTTTATCATAATGATGAACTCTTATTACCCAAGAACTTAAATTCTTCTTCACTAGGAATTTTGAAAATCACCACTTTACTATGACAATCCAGAGTGGCATAATACTGAGACAACCAATCCATTCCTAAAATCACATCAAGCAACACCAAATCTACTGGCAATTCTCTGCCCTCTACTAACACAGGACACCTAAGAAAAATAACGCCGGTGTCTAATGGATCACTCAAAGATATGGCAACTGATAAAGGAGTTCCCATCCTCGCAGTTTGCCAACCCATCTTCGAAGCAAATATAGGAGATACAAAAGAATAGGTAACACCCGGATTAATTAAAACTCTAGCCTCAGGGTAACATACCGGAAGCATACTTGCTATGACTACATTGGATGCTTGAGCATCTTGATGAGTGAGGGTGAAAACTTGAGCCTGTCCTTTACCTCCCTGCTGATTGGTAGAAGCCTGCCTAAAACCTCTAGCACCGCCTCTACCTCCTCTACCTCGGCCTTACTAGCCTACAAACTGAGGAGTATCTTGATACTATACTAGTGGTGGCTAAAATTGTGCTTGGGCTACACTGGTTGTAGAAGATTGAGGAAACTGCTGTTGGAAACCTAAATAAGACCATGATCTAGCATAGTGCCCTATCTGTCCATATCTAAAGCATGCTCCCAGAGTCATATAACATGGTCCCTAATGGACTCTGCCATAAGTCTGACATATCCTGAGCTCTCTACTGAAATAAATGCTGCATAGGTGGTACAGCTTGAGGCATAGCTGCTGCACCCTACTGAACTCCTAGTGCATAGAAAGTATTATCAAAACCCTAAGTCACAGGTTCCTTATCCTGTTGCTCATGCTATCTACGGTGACCACCAACCCCTCTAGGTCTACCCCTATACCTAATTGGCTGTACTGGGGGTGGAGCTTCATCCTGGTAAGACTCTCCATCATCGGCCTCATCGGCCTGTGGAGCGGCTCGCGCTCTTCTCATACCAAAAAAAAGAAAATAAAAGAAAAGAAATAAAACTCATATTTCAGGCAATAAATAGATATCCTAACGGTTATGCAAAAATCTAAAAGCAAAGAAGACTTTTCAAGGACATAATCGAACCTAATTACTACAATAGTTTCAAAGAAAATTCAAACTCTACCAACCTAGGTCATACGATGCTAAACCTAGGCTCTGATACTAACTTTGTCATGACCAAAACTCAGGGGTCATGACTGGTGCTAGGGAACGGGAATTCATACGAATCTGGAACCCTTAGCAAGCCTAAAACACAATATTCATGCATAACATAAACACAAATTTACCTCAGAATTGAAAACTTTTAAACTTAAAACATCATCCATTTCTAACATTATGTTAGAACATTTAAAAATACAATCCAATAACATTACCCCTGCTAAAGTTTATCTTAACATACTACTATAATAACGTATTACTGCTGCAGCATCTGAAATAATACAAATAAAAGTTAGATTAAGATTTACATAAATTAGCCGGTGAAGAATGAGTCCGGCGAAGAGGACGACTATGTGAGGCCTGTGGAGAGAAATCCTGAAAAATAATTGAGAAAAATCAGACTTCACTGAGTGAATTATTATTATGTATATGCATGCAACCTAAGGGTACAAGCACTCAAGCATTATAATAATATTTATTTTATATTTATATTTATTTAATTTATACACACATTCCATGTAGATGCTCAAATGTATTATCATACCAACACAATTGGACATAGATGGAGGATTGGAGTAGAACCCTAAAATTTTTCGTAACCTCAAACACTATGCCTAATTGGCCATTTAGGACCTATTGAATCCAAATAATATTCCTCTTATCCAATTAGGCAGTGGACTGGCCCCGAGACCCTGAAAGGTCAACCAAGCTCCAGCAGTCTCGCTGCTGGTATGACTGGCCCCGAGACCTAAAAGGTCAACCGAGCTCCTACAGCCATAACCCTCTCTTTCTATAAATCTCAATAAATCATTTTAACCATATATCCATATCATATAATCTCATATCAAATCAAAATTCATATCATACCCATCTAGTATATTGGTGTGCACACAGTCCTAGTATAGCCCACTAGATAGCATGTTCTACTACTATCCTCCAAAAATATCATAACAAAATAACAAAACCATATTAATATATAAACAACATCCAAACCAAAAGAAATCCAACATTCACATTTATATATATATATATATATAGTAGTAATGACAATATTAACAGTACCATAATTATCACAAAGTAAGTAAATGTCTAATGCAATATGTCATATTCATTTCACATTAACATCAATATATGGATGCTGGGTAAGAATTTCTATATGAAATGCATACACAAAATAATAACTCACAGGTGGAATGCTCCTCGACGCTGACTCGACTGACCCTATCCTGAAGAACTTGCTTCTTGTGTGGCTATAGAAAAAATATAAAAGATAAATAGGGTTAAAATCATATCCTTATACATTCTAGATTTCTAAGAAAGAGACTCAATCTAAGACATAATTCTAATTAAAATCAATAATTAGCACATACTGATGTCACGTTTTACGAGAAATCTACCAAAAATTCGGCAAAGCCTTCTCTGTAAAACGGACATCTCTCTACTAAAAATAGAGTCATTCTTGTATAAAATAACACTTCTATAATTTTTATAACTCAATAACTCGAGTTGGACTCCCGAATTATACTTTATGCCCAACCGAGAACCAATACAGTTACACACATATAAATAACATAATCAAAATCAACAATTTAAAACAATTAAAGTTATAAAACTTCCTTTAAGCTTTCATAACTAAAATTATAGCTAAATATAAATAAACTATTTAAATAATTCAAATAGATGATAAAAATGTTAAAGAAACTCATTTAAGCTTTTAAAATAATAAAGAAATTTATTTTTTTTTCTGAAATTACTTCCATACTTTTATTATTTAAAAATCAGTCTTAAATATGTTAAATAACCTTGAAACTTAATTAAAACTGAATAAACAATAAAATATAAAATTTCCTCTAAAAATATATTTAAACATATTCTCCAAATTTCTTTCAAAAATCATATCTTAAATTCTACAAATAATTTCATAAAACTCCTTTTATAAAGTTCAATCTAAACAATTTATAGTATTTATTAAAAATATAAAAATACCCGAACCCGGAACAGTAACCCGAACACCGAAAACCCGAAAATTCCAACAAATTCAGAAAATTATGAAAAATATATCAATGGAAAGATCTTGACTCCAATTTCATTTCTCATAACTATCACAAAGCCTAATTCTACTCAAATCAAAGAATTTGGCGAAAAACCCAGAAATCATTTTACCTCCAATTGAGGTGGCTGCCGACATAGATTGCACAAATTTCCAGAGGGAAAACATTGCCCAGAGGATGGTGAACACACCGGCAACGACCGATGACAGCAGCGGTGGCGGCAGTCCTCTTTTTGCTTGCCCGACAGAAATGAATAGAGGGAGAGAGAGAAATGACTGGCCGACCGGGGAGGAGTTGCTGGCGGCGAGGCAGAGGTCGCAGCAGCTGGAGGAAGGTGGCAGGTGGTGACAGGTGGTGGCTGTCAGGAGGGAGAAGGAGAAGAAAAAAAGAAAGGAAAGAAGAAAAAGAAATGGGATTTTGTAAAATAAACTAAAAAATATATATATTAAAAGTAAAAATTTTACTCATTAAATTCCTCTCTAAAAATTTTTTAACAAAACAACACTGAACTTTTAAATTTTATCACTAATTATATACATACACATACATATATATAAAGACATTCCCTTAATAATTATTAAAGTTTACTAAAATACTCATTTAATAGTAATTTCATAAATTTCTATACATAAACTAAGTAGTGTATAAAACTATAATAACAACTTAACATTTGATAGAAAACTATTTGTAAGGAAACATTAGTTAAATCATGGAAAAACATTTTATATCAATCAACATTGTTATACATATATTTTCAAAAATAAAGTTATAGGTTTATCCACTCACCTGAGCTTGCTGAGCCAAAACTAACTAGCTGGACCTGATCTAGGCTCTACCACTATTACAGATTCTAATCCTAATATTAAAGAACCAAAATATAAGATTTAAAATTTTTTTATCTAAATTCTACTCAACTAAATCAATTAATGGCTAAAAGATATGGTATAGGACCCGAAAAATGGTCTGAAATATCTTCGGTTAGGGTTTTGGAGCTCGAAATGGCCATTGAGATGCCTCCCTAGCGTCCTGAGACACCTCCTTAGTGCATTGAGGCACCTCCTCAGTGCTGAGGCATTGCTTGATCGACACAGAAATGTAGAAACAACTCTAATTTTGGCCAAAAACACCAAAAATCAACCCAATTCAATCCCTAACACCATTCTAAACATCATAGGGGTCTGTTTTTGATATTCCAATGTATTAAAACTCAAAATTCAATAAAAACATCAAATTTTTAATGATCCAAAGCTTGAAAGTTCACATATTTAAACTTACCAAAATTTTTATATATCAAATCTTAAATTTGCTAAATGAAACTCTGAATTTGCTGTTTGTTAGTTAAAGATTTAAAGTTTAAGGAAAAGAAAGAAGAAAATGAAGAGGAAGTAAAGAAAAAAAGTGAGAAAGAAAAAAAAAATTGTGATATGAAGAAGAAATGTGGAGAAGGAGAAGAGCTACAGTGATCTCTTTATTTTTTTTTCAAAAAGCCATTTAGACCCCTATAACTTTCCTTAAGCACCACAACAACCCTCAAACTTATTTCTAATGTTATCTAATCCATAAATCTTTCTATAACTCAGTTAATTTCTAGGGCAGAATATTACATTAAACCTTCTTAAATCCTTAATGCAATTACAGATTTTTAAGGTTGAGAAGCAATGGTTTGTTAAGTCGATTGAAGATTGTAAGATTTTTTAGCAAAAAGATCAGAAAAAAGATAGTGTATGATCCAATATGTGATCATAAGAATTTACAATTAGTGCTTGGCATGAGATTTGATGATGGGAACTAGTACAAAGAGGCAGTACAGAAAGGGACCATATTAAATAGCCATAATATAAAATTTATTAGAAGCAGCAGAAAAATATTAGAGGCAACATGTGAAAAAGCATGTCCATGAAGGTTGTACTAGTGCCCTTGGGATTTATGATAAATCCCAGTTTATATATTCCTTCTCAGTGATGAAGTTGTCGATTTGGCACAGTCATAATTCAACATTTTATTTCCTTAATACAAAATTTTAAGGAATAGCACAGCCATAATGCAATTTATGTATTCCTTCTCATAGGCATATAGCCCGAAGCACAATCATAACCACTGGAGTGATGAACCCATTAGCAACTACCATTCTTCTTTTAGCAGCAGGCAACTTAGCAAGCAAACTACATTTTACAGGGCTGTGTAGCAATTGTCTATGATTTGTCTTTATCAGGATGAAAGCCTGTAAAAACAAAATGAAATAAACAAAATATTCACAGAAAAAAAAAGCCCGAAGCATAATCATATATGAAAAGTTACACATAGGAACCTTTGAGACACAACATGCATGAATGTTTGAGGACACATTCTCAACAAATAAAATCATTATTTCTGATTGCACTTCTTGATGCAAGCACAGGGCTTTCTTACAATGCGTGCTAAACATATGATGATGGAAAGTTCAATTTCATGCATTATCTCCTAGTGATTTAGAGACGAGCACTGGGGCCGATCTGCCTGACAATTTAGTGAGGCCAATATAATTAATTCCTGTGAATAAATGCTAGAAAACTCAATTCTAAATTAAGACACAAACTGAACTGTGATCATCATGATGGATTGAACGATTAGAAAAACCCTAAATTATAATGTTACAAAATTATTATCAGCATATAATCACCAGAGAAAATTCATAATTTAGTACAAACAGATCTCAGGAAAATAAACACAAAAAGAAAAATCCTACACCATACCAATATGCAGCTAAAAGGAGCCCTAACAAGATCAAGCCTCGGCCTCAATAGAACCCGCTGCCTCCTCGCCGGATACCTCCTTCTGAGCCGCTGCAACAGGAGTCGTGGTCTCCGACACACTATTACTCACAGCCTCGACAGTATCTAACATCTGCCTAATGATCTCCTTAAAATAGAGCTATAAGATCTCAAGGCCGTCGTCCTCGGCGGAGGCGGCGGCGTTAGCAACGCTGAAAGCCTCATCCTCAATTTGACGGGCGGCGGCTTCCGCCTCGTCGTGG
>CATIWO010068634.1:0-19214 GCA_949673435.1 Macaranga tanarius | reverse complement strand
TCTCGATAAAACACGACTACTACTAGAAACTCTTTTCTAGCACCGAAACTCTTTTCGGGTAAGTCGAGTTTGACCTGGCCAGGTACTTATTCATCAAGAATAACTTAGATAGCATAGGATCTTATCCCGGTTCACTCCAGGCAATGAATTCCATCTTGGCCAATCACTCATCCCTACATATAACCAATTAGAGCCACTACACGCCATATACCGACACGTGGTTAGCACAGGTATGTAAGCTGTAACAAACTCTAATGAACCATATGTGGATGACCGTGTTGCCTCAGGTCGAAGGACCATATGCACCATTATGTCCAAGATTGTGATTGTTGACTTAAGTGAATATCCATGCAATCACAAATCTTACGTCACAAGTTCGATCCACCCATCATATGAGTATCCACATGTCTATTCTGATATCTCATATCAAGTAGCATGAGACTCACTACCTCCCACTATCGATATCATATACCGATCAAGGAAAATAGACAGAGGTGATAGTCTAGGGATTAATAGTACTCACATATTAATCCAATGACTATGAACATTTATAGTATATGTACCAAATGAGTTTGTCACTCATATTATCAACTCTTGATAATAAACTCATTCAATATAATACTAAGGGTAAATACTCAAATAAACAAACACTTTGATTTAAATGAATATTTCATTGCCAAAGGGATAAATATACAATGTTAACATACAATAATGGCCCTAGGGCACATCTATACTAAAAATAACCTCAATCTCAATTTCACCAAGACAAACGTTCATCCTCAGGAACTTCAATGGAGTGTAAGATTGAGAAATTCATAGACATAATGTCATCAAAGGTGAGTCCGCAAGATGAAGCTCAAAAGAGGATAGAGTAAATGATTCAAAATCATTCTTATTCTATTCACAATCTAGAAGTGCAAATGGGGAAGCTAGCAAATTCCTTATCTATAAAGAACCAAGGTGCATTACCGAGCAACACAGAGAAAAATCCAAAGGAATAGTTGAAAGCTATCACCTTGAAAAGTGGCACAGAGATTCAAACACCCAAAGCAACACTGGAATATAAAGAAAAGAGAATGAGGGAGAGAAAGAGCAAGAAGATGAGTGGGTTGCTGAACAAAAGGATCCAGAAGTTCAAAAAGAGACTAAGGAGAAAGCAAAGTCACCACCAATTCGGCCTTATGAACCTCCAGTGCCATATCCACAAAGGCTAAAGAAATAGGAGTATGATCAGTGGTTTGTAAAGTTTTTAGAAAGATTCAAGACACTCCACATCAATATGTCTTTTGTGGAATGTCTAGCTCAGATGCCAAAGTATACAAAGTTCTTGAAGGAGTCGATTTCCAATAAAAAGAAGTTGTAAAAATTTAAGATAGTCACACTAATAAAGGAGTGCAGTGCTATCATTTCTAATAAATTTTCTTTAAAAAGGAAGCAACCAGGGAGTCTTGCTATCCCATGTTCTATTAGAAATTTATCATTTTAAAAAAATTTATGTGATTTAGGTGCTTCTATTAACCTTATGCCTTTGTCAAATTACAAGAAATTAGGACTTAAAGAAGCAAAATCAACAAACATCCATTTATAACTGGCAGATAGGACAGTAAAGGAACCAGAAGGCATGGTAAAAGATGTGCTAGTCAGGGCTGGAAAATTCATCTTTCCAGTGGACTTTATTGTTCTTGATTTTGAAGAAGATGAAGATGTTCCATTGATTCTTGGTATGCCTTTCCTCTACACTGCTAAAGCAATCATTGATGTTTATGATAGTATGTTGACATTAAGAGTAGGTGAGGAGAGTTGTAAGTTCAACATCTATCAAGGTATGAAACATCCTTCTGATAACGATTTATGTTTTAGAGTTGATGTTATGAACGAATGTGTGAGTGAAGTCTAGCGAAGGAGGTTGGCAAATTATGATGAATTGAAGAATATTAAGAAGTGTATACAGGTACAATCCTCCCAAGATAAAGAATACCTTAAATGCCAAACCCCTTTTTCCCAAATCCAATTACCAAATATTGAACATGCACCACCATCAATCACAAAACCACTAAATGTAGACTTGAAACTTTATCCTAACATTTGAGGTACACTTTTCTTGGAGAGAATCAAACTTTACCTGTGATTATATACTCTAAACTCACCCGAGACCAAAAAGACTTACTTGTGAGGATGCTTAAGAGGAGAATAAGAGTAATAGGTTGGAAAATTTCTGATATAAGAGGGATAAGTCCATCTTATTGCATGCACAAGATTCTAATGGAAGAAAAATACAAGCTAACCATTGAAAGGAAAAGAAGGCTCAACCCGAACATACAAGAAGTGGTGAAGAAATAAGTGGTTAAGCTATTAGATGCTGGAATTATTTACCCAATATCAGACAGTTCATATGTAAGCCCTATCCAGTGTGTTCTAATGAAAGGAGGAATGACCGTGGTGGAAAATGAAGAAGGTAAGCAGATTTCTACAAGAGTGGCGAATGGATGGAGAGTGTCCATTGACTACAGGAAGTTGAATTCAGCTACTACGAAGGATCACTTTCCACTACCATTTATTAATCAAATATTGGAGAGGATAGCCAGACATGCTTTCTATTGCTTCTTAGATGGCTATTCAGGTTACAATCAGATAGCAATTGCTCTAGAAGATCAAGAAAAAATGATATTCATATGTCCCTATGGCACATTTACTTGTAGAAGGATGCCATTTGGATTATGTAATGCTCCAGCAACCTTCCAAAAGTGCATGATGGCCATATTCTCATATTTGGTAGAAGAAATTATAGATTTGTTCATAGATGATTTCTCAGTCTATGGAAACTCTTTTGAAGGATGTTTAGAGAATTTGGAGTAAGTTTTGACATGGTGTGAAGAGACAAACTTAGTGCTGAATTAGAAAAAGTATCATTTTATAGTGGAAGAAGGAATTGTTCTTGGGTATAGAATATCAGCACAAGGTATTGAAGTGGACAAAGCAAAAGTGGAGACTATTGAAAAGCTTTATTACCTAACAAATGTCAAAGGAGTTTGAAGTTTCCTAGGCCATACAGGATTCTATCGGCGATTCATCAAAGATTTTTCAAAAATTTCTAAACCTCTTTGTAAGTTACTTAAGAAAGATTCATCTTTTGACTTTACTAATGATTGTAAATTGGCTTTTGACATATTGAAAGAAGCATTGATATCAGCTCCTATAGTTGTATCACCCGATTGGAACCTTCCATTCAAATTAATGTGTGATGCAAGTGATCATGCAATAGCAGCACTACTTGGTCAAAGAAAGGAGAATAAACTTCATGTCATATATTATGCAAGCCGAACCTTGAATGATGTGCAGCTCAATCATGCAACAATGGAGAAGGAGATGCTAGCAGTAATTTTTGCTTTTAATAAATTTAAATTTTATCTTCTTGGTTCTAAAGTTATTATGTATACAAATCATACAACATTGAAGTACCTCTTGAACAAGAAGGACTCAAAGCCAAGGCTCATCTGATGGGTGCTACTTTTACAAGAGTTTGACATTGAAATCAAAGATAAGAAGGGATCAGAGAATGTTGTAGCTGATAATCTCTCAAGATTAGAGTTAGAGCAAGAAGAAAATGAAGATGAATTACCTATCCGGGAGCTATTTCCAGATGAGATGTTATTGGCAATCCGAAGTCTATATGCACCATGGTTTGCTGGCATAGCTAACTTTATCTCAAGTGGAAAGTTTCTGAAAGAATTCAATAGTCAACAAAGGAAGAAGCTCATTTATGACTTTAAGCTTTATTTGTGGGATGATCCATATCTCTGGAAGCTATACAGTGATGGCATGATAAGAAGATGAGTAGGAGATGAAGAAACCGGTTCAATTTTGTAACACTATCATAGAATGGTCAATGGTGGCCATTTTAGTCCACAAAGAACTACTGGTAAGGTTCTTGAAGCAGGGTTCTATTGGCCCACACTTTTTCATGATGTTAGAAAGTTTGTACTAAGTTGTGATGCATATTAAAGAAGTGACAACATTTTGAAAAAGGATGAAATGCTTCAATCTAGAATTCTTGAGGTAGAGATATTTAATGTATGGGGCATAGATTTCATAGGGCCATTTCTTATGTCAGAAGGAAATAAATATATACTCGTCTATGTGGATTATGCATCCAAATAGGTGGAAGCTCAAGCATGTGCAGTCAATGATGCAACAGTGGTTTGCAAATTCTTAAGCAAACTCTATACTAGGTTTGGGATGCCTCGAGCTATCATAAGTGATGGAGGAGTACATTTTTGTAACAAAAATATGGAAGCATTACTAGCTTGTTATGGAGTGAAACATAAGATAGCCACTCCATACCATCCCCAAACAAGTGGACAAGTGGAAGTCAGCAATAGAGAATTAAAGCAGATTCTTGAAAGAATAGTGAGTAAGTCGAGGAAAGAATGGGCAAGGAAGCTAGATAATGCTTTATGGGCATATCGAACAATATATAAGACACCTATTGGAATGTCTCCATATAGGTTGGTTTATGGAAAAGCATGTCATCTTCCTATGAAGATTGAGCATAAGGGTTACTGGGCAATTAAAAGTTTGAATTATGACTGCAAGAAAGCTGCTGAAAAAAGACTTTTATAGTTGAGTGAATTGGAGGAGATAAGAGAAATGACATATTATAAGGAACGTACCAAGAAATGGTATGATGCCAAGGTGAAGGTTAAGAGTTTTCAAGAAGGAGACCAAGTATTGCTATTCAACTCCAGACTTAGATTATTTCTAGGAAAGCTGAAAAGCAGATGGTCAGGACCATTTATTGTGAGTCATATATATCCCTATGGAGCTGTATAGGTTTGCAACTCTCAAGGAGAAAAGTTCAAAGTCAATGGGCAAAGACTAAAAATCTAACATGGAGGCACATTGGAGAATTCTCGTCAATTGGCCTTTTTGGCTGATTCAATACTTTAAAGATCATGATGGTCTAAGCTCATATACCTAAAAGAGTACTTCTTGGGGACTCAACCAAGCTTTTCTTTTTATTTTTATTTTCTTTGTTTTAGTTTTAGATTTATGTTTTACGTTTTGAATTTTTGTATTTTATTTTTCAAAAAGTGAAGAGGAGGAGCTCTACAAAAGAAAGGGAATTGACAAAGGAGGAGCATGAGGAGATGTTATGTAAGTGTATATTCATGAGGGAACTAAGTGGTTGTGATTGCATGATAATATTGTGCTTAAATTCTAGCATTTTTCTTATTTTATTCAAATAGATAGGTTGCGCACCCTGTTGCGCGACCATATGACCTGTTGAGACATAAAAATTGACAAATCGGTCGATCAGGCATGACCATAAGTGTTTTTTGCATGCCTGTGCCAGAGCAGAGATGGTTTAGTTGAAAAATAATCAAACCTGGCATGGCCATACGTGTTTTCCATATGCTCGTGCCTCACAAGAGCGCTAGTCAATGGATGTGCATCAAGGCAGGCACGACTATACGTGTTTCTCACACACCTGTGCCTAAAAAGTGAAATTCAACATCAATCAATGCATGGCCATGCTTGATTTTGGCATGGCCATGCACACTGTTAAACATTTATCTCAAAACTTGAAATTTATCTTGAACAGCATGCCCAATCCATAAATTCTTTATTTCCCCATACCTCTTCCACTTTCCCAACTTCTAAATTTTTAGGGTTATTCATTTTTTATCCACTTTCCGAACTCCCAATTCTTTAATTTCCTATATTTAATCTTTCTTTATCTTCCTCTTTTCTCTTTATAAATACCACCCTCTTCTCTTCTCTTGCTACACATATCAATTCCTTCATTGTCACAGTCTCCTTCACCATTCCTTTTTTTCCTCTATCCGACAATTCTCTCTTAGCAAGCTCTCTTCCTTAATTAATCACTACCAATGGAAAGAGAACTAAGAAGGAAAACACTTGCCACTAAGAAATCAAGGCCCCGATTGAAGAGACAATGTAGTGGAAGTTCTAGGCATCCAAGTGGGGATGAAGAAAGATTAATAAGGTCCTTTCCTACTTCTATTCAATTTGGGCATGAGGGGCAAAGGAAGAAATTTGAATAAATGCTAGCTAGGAAAGTTGTGTCTAACAAGTATATGAGTGCATCTTCTTTGCATGAAGTAGGATTGTTAGATAATGTTAACATATACCTCACTAGAATGGGATGGGAAGCCTTTATAATGATGCAATATCTAACCTATATTAGGCCTATATGCGAATTCCTCTCTTCTTTCCATTTTGATGAGTAAGCCCTATTGCTCACCTTTAGGTTGGGAAATATAGCACATAGCCTTAGTTTATTTGAATTGAATGATGTGTTTCATTTTCCTACGGATCAAGTTGCTATGATTGAATATGATAGGAATGAATTTTGGAAAGAAATTACAGGCTAAAGGAGTGGGTTTTATGAACCTAGGATGGCAAAAGAATCTTGTATTCAATCACCAGCTCTACGGTATTTGCATAGACTAATGGCTCATTCCTTATTCCCTAGAAAAGATGGAGATTCCTTGGTGAACATAACAGAGCTGAATATTTTGTACTGCATGTGTAATAATAGGCAATTGGACATCTGTCATGTCATTATAATTAAATTAAAGGATGTGGCTCAAAAGATGGCAGGAGCAATCAAAGTTGGTGGCTTGATCACTAATGTCGCCTACTATATGGGGTTTGATATTGATAATATGCCATTTGAGAAGCTACGTGGATCCTCCTTGATTGATATAGCAATGATGGAAGCAATTGGCCTAGTCTTGAGAGATGATCAAGGGAATCCTCATCTCATCAATGCCCCACCGAAATAAGCAATGGAAGAAGAGGAGGACGAGGAAAGTAAAAATGTATAAGACGTCATACAACGCCTAGATAAATTAGAGCTTCAAGTTGGAGTGATTGATGCTAATGTGGGTTAACTAACTTTAATAGCACACCGAATGGATTTGATAATGCGCGATATGAATCAGAATGTTAGCTTAATCAATCATAATTTGATGTCATACTTTTAATCCCAGAATTTTTTCCCACCTCCTTACCCACCGCAAAATCCAAGGAACAATTAAAGTTAGTGAGACGAATAGAGGAAGATACGTGTTTGAATGTACTTGTGTTTTAGTTGAATTGTGTTTGAATGTACTTGTGTGTGATGTTAAACTTTTAATGAAGTTGTTTCCACTTCTATATTTTGTAGTTCCAATTTTATTATTTACATTTCCCTTCATTTAAAATGTTGCAATAAAGTATGTGGGTTAAGAGCATAATCATATCATTGTCCTGCCTGAAATTCACTTCAGGCACGACCATGCAAAAATGCTACATGGCCATGCCTGATCATGGCTGTGCTAGATACAAAGGAGATAAAATAAGCACGGCCATGCCAGAATCCATCATGGTCATGCCCGATCCCTTCTGCGCTAGGAGAAATAGAAGTAAGGCAGGCATGCCTATGTGTGATTTTAGCATGGGCGTGTGACCTGCTCTTGCTATGTATACGAATTTTGGACCAATTTTCAAGCAATAAGGACATTGTAAGTTTTAAGTGTAGGGAAGGGAACATCAAAATTTTTAATTTATTTTATTTTTAGTTTTATTTATTTTTTTATCTTAGTTTTTTTAGAAGTTGTGTTGTATTTAAATTCATTTTCTTATTAGGATTTTTAGGTGTTTCTTTTTCAATAAAACTTATCTTTTCAAGATAAGAATAGGAATTGAGTCTTTCAATCCTTGTAAATTTCAACTTTTTCTTCTATTTAAGGCATTGCATTATTTAACTCTCAAATCTTCAACATTCTCTACACTTATTCTTGATTTCTTTACGTCAATTTTCTCTGCATCTATTTTCTTTGTATTTATTTTCCTTGTTACCTAATGAGTTCGTATAGCATGTTTAGCACTAGCCAAGGGCCAAATAGCAAAGCGAAGGCACCAATAGAGAGGAGAGTTAAACCAATTGACCTCAAAGATAAGTATGATGCCTCTCGGATGAAGAAGGTAAGAGATTTAGTTCTTTTAACAAAAGAAATTTATGCATGCCAAGGTATTTTGATAATGAGATCTTGAAAGAAATTGGAATGCATGATTATGTGAATGCTTTATGTAAAAAGCTAGGTTGGCATAAATTGAAAATAGTCCAGTATGATGTATTCCTAGAATTGACCATTGAATTTTACACTACATTGAAAATTAAAGATGAGGAGAAAATAATGTTTTCATGAAGATTCTTTGGAAAAGAATACAATTTTAACTATGAACTCATGGCTTTAATCTTTGGTTTTTCCGAAGGAGGTATTTGTCAACCTCCACCCGAATTCAACATGAGTCAATTTTGGTTTGAAATCACTAATAGAGATAGAATAAACAATGGTAATATAATGATTAGTGGTTTAATTGAAATTCACTCATGCTTGGTTATGCACAAGTTCATGGCACACGCTATCTTTGCTAGGAATGATAGCACTAAAGTTACTCCTGATGTATTATTCTTAATCTGGTGTACGCATACTATCCATACGGTAAATAGTGCATTTTTTTTATATGATGTGGCGTGTTGTGCAGGGATGGAAAGCTTTGATGTCTATGGGCCATATTGTCATGGTCCTTACCACGCATTTTGTACCAAGGAAAATCATCCTCTTTGAGTTAGTAGAACATAAGGTGTTTGATGAAGATTTTATGATCCGAGCTGAGGTCATCATAGATTTAGGAATGCTAGAGGATGCAGACTGTCGAAGATATTATCAGTTGCGTTAAACTGCCTTAAGACATGGAGAAGTTCCTCTTCCAAAGGTGGTAGAGAATTTTGATGATGTTAGTGAGGAAGAAGAGTAAGAAGATGTCAAGCCTCAAGTAGCTAATGGGAATGCTAGATTGAATAAGAAGAATGGTAGAGCCAAAGCAAGAAAGAAGAATAGAGCAGCGAAAAGGAAGAGAATTGAGGAGAATTTTGAGAAAGTTAAAAAAAAGTACAAGATGTAGCAAACCGTTTAGATCAAAGGGTTGGACACATGCTTATGGATGTGATAACCAAAATGGAGGACTATGAAAGGATATGTTTAATGGAAAGGTTGTTAACTCGAATAGAACAACTGAAACAACTAATCTCTCAAGATAAGGGAGCTGAGGAGTTAATAGAGCCATCTATTGAATTCATAGTTCCACAGACCTCATCTTCAAATGCATCTGACTAAAGAAGTCTACTTTTCCTTTTTATTTTTTTGTTTTGTTTTTATTTTCTGCTTATTTTTGCATTTTAGTTTTCTTTGCATAAATAAAAGACCTTCCATTTGAGTTTTTTAGCATATTTTTATGAAGAGTTAGTGTCATTAGGTGTGTTCTTCTTGAGTAAATGTGATCATTTCTTTTTAATGCTTTGTTTTGACTATTAAGTTAGAGGAATAATTTAGGGTTAAGAATTTTTAAATTTTAATGAACTTAATGCTTACTCTTTCATTGAGTGATTGAACTAGATACTTAATAGTTGAGAAAAATGCTTGTAAGTAGGAATTTCATTCTTTAGTGTAGTTCATTTATTCATAGGCACTGTTAAAAAAATAAATAATGTATATATAAAATAAAATAAAAATAAATAAAGAAAAAATTCTTAAGCGAGATGGAGCGTAAAACCCACTCGTATATATACTCCAATGCTCTATAAAGGGTATGAGTATCCAAAGAACTTTATTGAGATGTCCACATTGAGTAATATGGAAAGGTAGGGGATACTACAATAAGGAAATTTTAAGGAATAAATAGTGTGCCTTTTTAGTGTTGTTAATGTAAGAACTACTTAAGTGTTTGTGTTCCTATTTACTTTTATTTTTCTTGGTTGTTAATCATGCTTTTTCATGAATTCAATGAGGGATTTTTTTTTTCACTTGGTAATTGTTATATTCTTGACCTTGAGTTATTGTTGTAATTTTTAGTTATGAAATTTGTATTAAAGGGAGATTAGAGTGGTTAATCAAGTTAAAAACTACTACTGATGTTAGTTTTTTATATAAATAGGTTATTTTCTTGTTTTGCTTGAGGACAAGCAAAGGCTCAAATATGGGGGAATTTGATGAGTGTGAAAAATACTTATTTTTCGTACTCTATTTTGTGCATATTAGTTTTAGCAGTTGCATGTTTAGTCAGTTTAGTTAAGTTTATTATTTTATTTTAATTATTTAGGATTTAGTTATTTTTATGTTAAGTAGATAATTTTTGTTAAGTTTTTGGTTGTAGGATGCATTTGGGAGAGGATAGAGATAGCAAATGAAGATAAGATAAGATCGGAGGTCAGATTTGAGGGTTATCCTCACATCAGAGTGGTATGCCCATACCAAAATCGTGCATGGCAGTGCCTAAGTTATGAGAAGAAAAAGCTACAGGTTTGTATGCCCATGCCAAAATCCTACACGCCCATGCCAAAATCCTGCGCACCCGTGTATGATGATGTGGCAGCCAATCATAAGTGGATTTAGAGCTAAAGTTTGGATAGAATTGAGCTCATCTTTAAGCTCTTGGTTAGATAGAGTTTGAAAGGTTTTAGATGACATTTCTCACTAGGTAACTAGGTCTATAAATAGAACCATTTATTTTTCACAAAAGGTTGTTCTTGGATTTTTATTTCTTTGTTATTTTCAGAATAGTTTTATTTAGTTCATGCTTTGCTTTGCTCATTTTAGAATAGGGATTTGATTTGAAGATTGTGAAAAATAAGCATTCTCTACACATTTGTGAAGGGGGTTTTCTTATTATTTATCATGTTTGGTTTTATTTTCTTCATTTATTCATCGCTTTCTTTTCTTTTTAATATGAGTGGCTAAGTTCTTTTTAGGGTTCTTATTCCAATTTGACCAAGTGCCTATTGTGATTAATGTTAGGTTGTTAGTTCTAATTCATTGGTTATTATTGTACTTAATATCATTTTAGGAGTGATCACCCTAAGATTGAATTGACACTATAGAGCCTGATTGAGAGATAGGTTCTGTAGGATTAGGCAATAACTTATTAATTGCTTAATTAGTTAAGAGACAGTTAAGTGGTTAATATTGATTAAAAGGTTTTGTTTTAAAATTGGATTTAAAAGATATTAGGTTGGTAAGAGCCAAAAAACTTAGTGTTAATTAATTTCTAATTAATCATAGATTTGTCTGAGAGGAAGATCTATGGTTCCTAAGATCCATTCAAAATGAATTAGGATTATCTAGACCTAGTTGGTTAATCGATCTTGAGAAATGGTCAAGAATTGAGAATAAGAATCTTAGCTTTTAAATTTGATTAAATTCTAATTTGCTTTACTTTGATTTAGTTTAGTTCTTAAAAAACTCAACTCTATTTCGGTATCTAAATAAACAAATATAGTGATTATTTCAGTATTCAATTTACAATCTCCGTGGGACGATATTTTTATTACTACTTGTTACGATTCTGTAAGCCTGTGGATTTGTATTCATCAAAGGAAAATGTAGTGATAGATGTTCTTTCTTCTCTTTATCTAGCTGAAGGTGGTTATGTTTTACTCAAACTCTAGATGATCCCTTCAAAATAAGAAATAATGTTTTATATAACCTCTGCCATGTGCACTTGAATAATTTTAAAATGTTAGCTATCAGGTGTCAACACATGGTAGTGTAATTATATTTCTCTTGAAAAATCAGCCTCAAGCACAACCGTGTACAACTTCTGTATAGTTGTGCAAGTCCATCTTCTAAAAACTCTGAATTAACTATACTTAGGCACAACCGTGCATTATCCATGCACAATTGTGCAACTCATCTTAACTGAATCTCTGAACTAACTTATATCAGGCACGACTGTGTCATAACAATGCACAATCATACAGCTTTTTTTGACTTAGCTTTGCTTTAGTATAAAACCAGGCATAGTCATGCATGATGATTGCACAGTTGTGCATTATCCAACACCTTAAGACACACTCTTTAAAGTCTTCAAAAGTTTCCAAATAATATTGTCCTTGATTTTCAAGCCTTGCAAACTCCTCTGCAACTATTGCACTCTCTTCCCTAAGATAATAAATAACACAGATTAATATAATTTATTTAAAAACATCCAAATAACTTACAAAAAAAGAAGAAGAATCATTTATCGACTCAATAAAAGAAATTTGAAAATATTTATTTGAAATGCCAAAATAAACAAATTTTTGCATTTGAATTTTCAAAACTTTAAAGGAATAGTACTTAAAATATTTCATTTTGTGCACTTATCAACTCTTCCACATTTGATTTTTGCTTGTCCTCAAACAATTGAAAACCAACTACTCAAGACCCATAAACTTACATATGAAAATTTTATTCATTATTATGACTCAATCAATTAAAATTCAACATTTACATAGGCCTTTTAAAATGGGGGTTAGCTGTAAGACCCATAACATGTGGCCTCAAACAACCTATACACGTGTCAAGAATGTAATCCATAATAGTATGGATACATATAGATTGATGTCATGCATGTTAATAACTCAACACACATTACACATACACATACTAGAGAGTGAAATAATTTAATAGATGTATAGTAAATTTTTTTTTAAACACGGCATGCAGCAGGAGACTAGCGCTCGCTAATGTTTGGCCACAGCCAGGGCCACTGGCAGTCACCAATGGCTAGAACTAGCCAGGAGGACTGGCCAGCCACTAGCGATCTCCAGTCCACTGGCGTTCGCCAGTGACTAGAGGCAGCCCCTCTTTTGTTCCTTCAAATGCAAACCTACTAAAAGAAAATCCAACTCGCAAAGCACACATAAACATGCTTCAAAATAATGCTTTTTATATATATAAATGCACAAACTCTCATTCAAAATATATACATAAACTCATCATCTTTCCAATTTATACAAACATACAATCTCAATCTCTTGCTAGAATGCACATCATATAGTGCAATCTCAACACAACCATAATAAAATGCCCAAATGCTTATAGTTATTTCAAACTGCAAATGGTGCATGACAAATGAGTATAGGGACGAATTCACTAAGCACATCTCGGGCCTCCGGAACTCACTATCAATGCAAGCCTCAAGCTTGTTAACTATTTCCTGAAAAATAGTTGCAAAGGGATGAGCTTGCGACTCAATAAACAATTACTAATATAGCAATATATATCACTTCTCAAGAACTAATTAAGTGATATATATATATATATATATATATATATATATATATATAACAATTACTTAATAACCAAGATTCCCACACATACCAAACATATTCACAACCATATCAATTAACAATCACCTCAAGAACCAATTAAGCAGACAATTATAACAAGGCTTAATAATCGAGATTTCAACCAAAATTCATATCTTTTATTCCAATACATACCAATCATCTATTAAACTTATGAGAAACCTATATATAAAATATATAAGATTTAATGCACATCTAAAAGCACTCCAATCACATATCAATTCATAACCATAACCATGTAAAATAACAATTATATAAGTCACATGGAAACAGAACTCATTCATTAATAACACAATTCATTAATAACATAACATAATTTGGAAACTGGCTGGAACCACCTCACATGCGCATTTCTCACAAGTGGTCACATACTGAGACTATCTGTCCACCTCACTCCCAGTTTCACATCCTCACATATAATATATCGAGTAGCTATTCACCCAGCTCAGTTTATCTCACAATTCATCTTTTTCATATGTGACCACTACTGGAACTATCCGCCCAGCTCAGTTCCAGATTTCACAATCAGTGGAGCTATCCGCCTGGCTCAACCCCACTATCAAATATTTTCTTCACCAACATTCAATCAATTCACATGAATGTGCACAATTCACATTTCATAATTCACATTCAATATCCACATCTCACTTCACATTATATTCAATTAAAATTCAACATTTTCTCAATTAATACATAACAATTCATTTCTCATGTTCATTCAAGCCCTGCTAGTGAACTTTAACCGCAAAATTAGCTCAAGTACAAAACACTAAAGTTATAGGAGACTCTCTAAAGTTTTTATAGTATCAAACCTTGCTCAAATCAGTGGTCTACAACTCAAGATATGATCAAAATACTAAGACTTATGCAAATGGAAAAACAGAACCTGAATTACAACATCAAAACCTAAATTTAAATGATCACAAATGAATACAAGACTTACCATAAATGATGCTCCACTAGCTACTAGATCTTCTAAAGCTCCCTAAAATTCTTGCTAGATGTGTAAAGAATTATTAAAATCTCTCAAGCTAATCAAGAATCACTTTTTTCTTCTCTACAACCAATTCTCTACACTATCTATAACATACACTCACACATATACATGCACAAATACACAACCAATCATAAATCAACAATTGCCCCCTAAGGTGTTCATTAATAAAAAGCTTTAATCATAACTAAGAATAAAATAATAAGACTATAGATAATTATCAACAATTATCTCCACATTATCATTCTACCCCTTAATGAACTAGGATAATTACGTAATAATCCACAACTTTCTATTTTGACAAATAACTCCAAAACTTTCTTAACAAATATACCCCTCTCTACCAATATACACATGCCCCACTTAGATGCAATCCATAACTCTACTCCTCATGACATGAAAATAATATACATGAATAGTGCATCTAAAAATACGGGTGTTACATTAGCGATTTAGCAATGAGGAGAAATAAACTTCATTAAAGAAAAAGAATAAACTAAAGAGTACACTATATAGATATATCCATTACATTAGACCATAAATAGTAATCAAGTCTTCAATCATAAGAATATTTTGAATTTTTTAAAATATTTTATTTTATCGAATTTTGAGAAAATGAATTAGCTTTCCTAAGTAAGTCAATTGCCTTTTTACGTGAGTGCCCACATTTGCAATGCCAACTCTCAATTACTCAACAAATGGATTAACTTAGACACCTTAAGCATGCTCTTATTTTTCATTCCTTTAGGTATAGAAATTGACATGAGTGACCAACCCCTAACTCACTCAGAACTCTAAGCATTGGACTTATTTTATTTCATTGCTTTTTCGACTTACTCTTACTATTAACTCTTTGAGGTGTAGAAGTTGTCATGGGTGATCAACCCTAACTTACTTTAAATAATTGAGCATTAGAGTAATTGTTTTTACCTAATTCCCTAATTTTATTTATTTATTTATTTACAAATATTCCTATTATTAAAGTTCATAAAAGAAATTAATTATCATAGTTTTCATACAATATATTTTTTACTACCATGAATAAATTCTTTTAATTTATAAGTTTTTTAAAATTATTAAAACTCAATCCTAAAAGGCTAACCCTCTTTAAATGGACCAAGCAAATAAAGAATCTAAATTGCCTAAATTGTACTAAGAAAAACCAACTAATGATTATATACTATAATTAGAATTAATCATTTAGACTAAATATGGAGGGTTAAGGCTTATTCCTTTAAAGTTAAATTTGATTTTAAAATTAAAAGTTCAAAATTTTGAAAATTTGTTCAAAATTGGAAAATAAAATAAAGTGAATAAAATAATGAATGAAAGAAAAATAAAATTAAATGAAATGTGCAAAATAAATAAAAGAATGAAATCAAAACATACTTAAACATGGAAAGAAAAGAGATACTCCCCCCTACACACACACACAAAACACACAAACATAATTTATATCAATATTGTCCCCAATGTTGAGAAATGAAGATAATTAATGTGGTAAAGACTTTATATTGCAAAACTAAAATTGATTCATTGAAATAACACACTTAGTAAGTTAGTAATAGGATGCACAACTGTGTAAGAAAAAATGCACAACCGTGTATAAAAAGCACACAACTATGCCTGAAATTAATTTAGCATAGAGAAACAAATGCATAATTGTTCAACTAAAGTATACAACCATGCCTTGTGAAAATCCTACAACAAACACAAGTTCACACATCCACAAACATTTTACAAAATAGATCATCCAAAATGAAACATTTATTATACCATCACAATATACCCGTTAGTAAATAAGATCATAAATGAGAAAAATAACAAATATTTCACCACAATACACATAAAACAACTGCTATAAGAATTTAATCCAAAATCAAACATTAAAATAAATATTCAAACTGTGACACCCTTCCCCACCGACACCCACATCGGACAGACTTACAACCCGGACTGTCCAACATGGAATATTAGCATGGAAAGGCATCACTTCTAAATTATATCTATTTCACTAGTACCACATAATCATCCAATAATTTTGATAATACTATCGTACATCATAATAATCATAAGATGGCAAGTCTCACACAGTAAAATATTTACATAACTATATACAACATATTTACTATTTTACATATGGGTAAATAAGGGGAAAAGGGGATGCCCACAATATAAACACCAAAAAGGGAAAACAAAACCCAATACCCCACAAAATGGCCTACAAGCCCTAGAGAGTACTACTACATATCTACACCCAAAAGGGCAGTTACTCTCTATCACAACATCCCCATCTATCCCAAAAAGGCAGGTAGCAGCTGCTGTGGTGGTGGCTAGGTCTAGACTAACGTGACCTGTACTCCCGGTATGGTCTCATGGACGACCGTGAAAACTGTCAGGCAACCATCGAGAAAGTCTAACCTCTCAGTATACGTGCAATACCCTATGGCTATCGGCTCTGTCGACACACGGAATGAGAGATCATCGTCTACATCATGCCTAACGGAATAGATGATCTTCGTCTCGTCACCAAGGATGCCATAAGTCTCAGCAACCTAGTGTATGGCCATATATACATTATATATATACATCTAGGCTATGCTCAGGGGTGTAATCGAGTCGGGCTAAGCCGAATAGTCAAGTATTCGAGCTCGGCTCGAGGTTCTGAAATTGAGCTCGAGCTCGTGGATTTTTATGAAATGATGTTTGAGCTCGAGCTCGGCTCGTGACAACGGAGATCGAGCTCGCTCGAACTCGGCTTAAATTTTGCTCGTTTGTTAAATACTTGAGCTTATTCATTTAAATGCTCGTTTGAAAGCTCGACGAGGAGCTCGCTTGTGGGATCAACGAGGAGCTCATTTGTGGGCTAGAGGAGGATCTCGTTTGTGAGCTCGAGCTCGAAAATTACACATAAAATCTTATTTTAGCATTAATTACAAGTTTACAACATCCAAAAAAAGCAAAACTACTAATAAATGTAATACAACCCACCAAAATTAAACTACAAATGGCAATTGGCAAATAGAACAATACAAAAATAAAAATAAAAAAAAATTCATAACAATACACAATGATCCAATACATTAGAAAGCACAATACTTCAATATCTGATTGCATAAAAGAAATAAAAATCAACATCAAAATCCTGAAACCTCATCTTAAACCGGAAAATAAGAACAAATGTAATAAAAGAACATTAGAGCCTTGAATACAACAATAAACTAGTTTAGTATTATCTTCAGTTTAATTAATTAACAAGTCCAGCAAGTTAGTAAGGGGATGAAAGAGATATACTAAGATCCATAAATTTCAATATAAACACTACTTTCATATTCATCGCAAACAAGATCCATACCTTCTAAAACTGAGCACCACTTAACTGCAGATAATCACACTGATATCCAGAAAGGAAAAGTTATAGGCCTTGTCATTGTAGATAAACCACACCCAACAGGCATAGCTCCCTAAAATCCGTCATCAGTTTCTTCCTCTTCTAAGGAAAAGTAACAATCAACAAACACACCCATAGTTAATAAGCAAATTGATAAATTTTTAAAGCCCACCCAAAACTTAGACTAACCTGAGCATCATCACCCCTGCAACCAGTTAGCTACATGTAGCCAAAATGACTTTAATTTGACAAGTGAGTGGTGCTTACCAAGATATGCTACACTAAAAATTTGAAGTCCAAAACGCATTCCATCATATGACAGCATAAAAAATCATGAATAATTAATCAATCAAAACATGTCATAAAATATAAACTATGCAATGCAATAGATATTTCAAGAACATGTCATTGTTCTTATCTTATTTTCCCTTCTTCCTTTGCATTGGTTTCCAAGATCCTTTTATCCCATAAATGAGCTTCATATCATCCAGTCCATCGATGTCTGCTAACTCCCTAAAATTTTGAACTTCTCTTCACAGTAGTAGCAGTAGAAGCACCCCCACTACCAGTAGTAGTTTGGTCACCCTATGGCTGTTGCTGCTGATCATTTAAGCTCAATGAAGCCAAAGTAGGGTCTCTTCGCCATCTCTTAATACACTTGGTCTGGTCCCCCATAGCATCACCTCCTAACAAGCATAAGCCGGGCCTTCCTGGGCTTACATGATAATTCCCAGCAGCTATTCCCATCTTTAGCTATTTTCTGTGTTGAATTCTCAGCAGAAAATAGAAAAAATGCTATTATATAATATGCTGATTCAGGTTTGGAAGCTGAATGTTAGAAGATTAGTTATTTATAAACATGTTACCATAACTTTATTTTTTAATGCAATTTGTTTTTAGCTGTAACAACTTTATTTTGTCGATGGTTACTATACCAGGCTAATTTAGAATTTGATTAACACTGAATTAGTAAAAATTCTAGGAGCCATGAATTTTGATAAAAAAAAATACAGAGAGATTTGCCAAGTAACAAACTCACAAGGTTGAATTACCTAGTGTATCTTCGCATCAAGTAGATCTGGTGGCGTGATAATATTGCTGCTGTGAAGAAGGAGAAGATCTTGCTGGCTGCTGCTACTATGAAGAAGACGTTGCTAGATGTTGATTGTTGCTGCGAAGAATAGATGATGTCAGCTGTAGCTGCTGCAAAGAAGTCATTGTTGGCTGCTGCTAAGAACAAAAGATGATGCTGGCTGCTGCGAAGATGAAGAACATCACTGGCTACTGCGAAGAAGAAGAAGGAGCATAGAGGGTGGCGGGTTGAAAATGAACTTAGGGTTAGAAATGAAAATAGAAAAAGAGGTGTGTTATTTGGTGGTGTAGTCATAAAACGACATTGTTTTATGTGCTGTAGTTTGGATTTTTTTTTTGAAATATTAATTATTGATAACAAAATAATTTTAATTAAAGTTGTATTTACTTAATAATATTTTATATTTATTTATCTTTTCTTAATATTAAATTAACTTAATAATATATTTAGTTAATATTGTAATTATTTATTAATTTAAATAATTATTTGTAATTTTACTAATTAGAAAGGTAAGAGTTAAAACTTGATAAAATTATTA